>WNWK01024800.1:0-29261 GCA_009830355.1 Cherax destructor
CCCGAAAACCAGTACTTACCTATCCCTTTCTAAATCTAAATTTACCCAACTTAAATTCATTATTTCTGGTTCTTACCTGGTTCGACACTCTCAGTTTTTTTATTAACATCACCTTTGTGTATGCCCATCATCCACGTATACACCTCGATATTCCCCCTTTCTACGCCCCCAAGAGTGGAGATTCAGTCGAATTCCCCAAGGGATCAAATGTAGCTCTGCCACTCAACTCTTGTTTACCCCCATCAGCGTATACACATTTACCTATATTTTTTAAAAAAACGGAAAAAAAGTTTCTTCAAATTAATTAGAACTCCAATGGAAATAATCATTATGTCTGACTTTTTGGGTTATCCTGGGTTCTCTAAAATATGCTGCTATGTATGATAATCTATGTAACTGTATTTGTGTATACCTGAAAAAATTTTTACTTAAGGAGTACCTTAAAAGGGTTGCGGGGTTATTTGTTTTCTCTTCTTTCCTCCTCCCCTTTTCGTTTTTTTTTTCCCCAAGATCTCGAGAACGTCCTAACAATGACCTTCAAGTTTCAAAACTGTTTGCTTAACGAGAACCAACTTCATGGAAGAATTCCCACCTACACCATGACAACGTTGGTAATCCTATTCCCATCTTTCTGGAATGGCTTGGATAGTCTTAAGGTCAATAGTTTCCAAAGTCAAAAAGATGCAGATCTAAAATTTTTTATGTGTGGTTTTAATGTTTTTCCCCTGTTATCCCCGTTAAATAATATTCGGTTTACATCTTCTGAACGGTCTCATTTTTTAAAGGGGCCGATGTATCTTAAACCTCGACAATACCTGTTAAATTTCGTTTGCGTGCTGTAATTTTTTTTAATGTAGAAATAGCTGAAAATTTTGGAATCGTTGGGCGGCGCCGTAGGGGGAAGCATTAATCACCTGCTCGACTCCAGATTCTCCCACTGATGCTTTCCCCCTAAAGAAAAGGTTCACGTTTCCCCCTGGCGGCAAAATTTCCCCTAATTTCCAAAATTTCATCGAAAAAAAAATATTTATGTTTTAATAGTTATAGAATGGTTCTTCCCATTAGCTGCAAAATATTTTAACTATTTACCAATAAGAAGGATGATAACTCATAAGTTTACTGCAAATAAGCGCAAAATTTTAATTTTACTGAAATAGTAAAACAAATTAAGAATAGTAATTAGACCAATTGCACTGGAAAACAAACAAAATGCTTCAGAGCCAAAAAGTAACAATTTCCAACAATTTTTTTAGGTCACTGATAATGAATATCATGGTTAAAAAATTTTTTTGGGGCTACCTTTCAATATAGACCTACGTGTCCAACAGGTTTTAACATGCTTGCGGCAGTGTGTTTTTTTCTACACTCACAGTCTCACTGACCTTCATTATTGCTCCAGCGTCCCCACAAGGTGGTTTTGTTGTGCAAAATTTATATCTTGAGGTTTTAAAAATTAAAAAGGGTTTTGCTAAGAAATTTAATAAAGGGGAAAAAACACAATGAAATACATTTTTTTTTAGGTTCAGAATGATTTTTTTGGGGTTATTGCATACACAAATTTTCGCTTGTCTTATAGGGAAAGAAGAGCGTTGCTATTTAAAACCCAAAAACGTAAGTTTTAAAGTAATGGCACGAAAAAAAATATATATATATATATATATATATATATATATATATATATATATATATATATATATATATATATATATATATATATATATATATATATATACATGTATATGTGGGCCGGAAACTTGCGATTTTCAAATCTGGGGCTTCTTTCCATAAGGAAAAAGAAAAAAATTTTTTATCAAAATATTTAAAAATTTCCCTTTGAAAAAATATATTTCATTGTGTTTGTTTTTATTAAATTAATGCTAACGTATCTAAAATATATTTAGTTGGGGGTTGGCTAAAAAATTAAATTTTGCTTGTTGTAATAAGGTTAGGTAGGTTTTCAAAGTTTATCTTTAAAAATTATAAAAATTTTACATTAACAAAAATGAAAAAAAAAAAATCTTTAAACGTATAAAAAAAATTTTAGAAAGGACTTAATTTTAGATGAGTTCTTGCTAATTGACCAGTTTTACCTAATCGGCACAAAATATTATATATATATATATATATATATATATATATATATATATATATATATATGTCGTACCGATTGGTAAAATGGTCAATTAACAAGAACTCATTTAAAATAAGTCCTTTCTAAATTTTTTAACGTTTAAAGATATTTTTTTCATTTATGAATGTAAAATTTTAATTTTTAAAAAAAAACCTACCAAACCCTTTAAAAGCCAATTTAATTTAGTAACAATAAATATATTTTGGATACGTTAAATTTTTAAAATAAACAAACACAATGAAATATATTTTTTTCGTTATGTTCAGAATGATTTTGGGAAATTTTCCATACAAAATTTTCACTTGTCTTATATGGCAAAATGAGCGTTGCTATTTAAGCCAAAATCGCAAGTTTTACCTAATCGGCGAGACATATATATATATAATTTTTAGATGAGTTCTTGCTAAATGACAGTTTTACCTAATCGACAGATATATATATATATATATATATATATATATATATATATATATATATATATATATATATATATATATATATATATATAATATATATATATATATATATATATATATATATATATATATATATATATATATATATATATATATATATATTATAAATAAATTATTTTGCGATTTTTGGCTTAAATAGCAACTCACCTTGCCATATAAGACAAGTGAAAATTTGTGTAATAATTTCGCCAAAATCATTCTGAACATAACGAAAAAAATATATTTCATTGTGTTTGTTTATTATTAAATTAATGTTAACGTATCTAAAATATATTTAGTTGGGTTAGGCTAAATTAAATTGCGTTGTTGTAATAAGGTTAGGTAGGTTTTTCAAAGTTTCTCTTGGTACAAAATTATAAATTCTTACATTAACATAAATGAAAAAATATATTTTTAAACGTATAAGAAAATTTTAGAAAGGACTTAATTTTAGATGAGTTCTTGCTAATTGACCAGTTTTACCTAATCGGCCTATTTTTTATATATATATATATATATATATATATATATATATATATATATATATATTAGTCGTGCCGATTAGAAAACTTGCAATTGAGCTTAAATAGCAACGCTCACCTTGCCATAAAGACAAGTGAAAATTTGTGTATGCAATAATTTCGCCAAAATCATTCTGAACATAACAGAAAAAAATATATTTCATTGTGTTTGTTTATTATTAAATTAATGTTAACGTATCTAAAATATATTTAGTTGGGTTAGGCTAAATTAAATTGCGCTTGTTTGTAATAAGGTTAGGTAGGTTTTCAAAGTTTCTCTTGGTACAAAATTATAAATTCTTACATTAACATAAATAAAAAAAATATATCTTTAAACGTATACGAGAAAATTTTAGAAAGGACTTAATTTTAGATGAGTTCTTGCTAATTGACCAGTTTACCTAATCGGCACGACATATATATATATATATATATATATATATATATATATATATATATATATATATATATATATATATATATATAATGAAACACAAATATATGTTTCTAGTTGTAACATACACACATACACACATGTATTTTGACTCACCACACATATATATGAACAACGACGTACTAGATGTCGAGGAAGAAAAACATCCGTCTGGAGTATGCTAATGAAATTAGGCATCGTCTTGAGCGTGTCTGGTCATTAATATCAAGGGTTGTCTTGTGTATTCAGCTCGCCAAGCAAACGCAATTATCGAACTTTTTACCTTAAAAGCTAATGAGATCGTGCATTATAATTATATATACATTCCGGAAAGGTGTTGACACGAGTGTTCTCTGGCTGTACTTCAGTGTACTGGATGTGAATATCAACCTTGGAAATATTTACTGTGAGGTTCGTGGTTTCCTACTCAGGAAGATCCGTTCAATCTATGAGTGTTCAAACACTTCTATTATAAATATAAAACATGCAAGATTATTAGATTACATTATTAAGCGTTGTGATCATGAATACCTAATCAATTTCTAGGACTAATTCGCTTCGTAGTGGTGAGAATGGTTAGTATGTAAGACCTGTAAAGGAAGCACTTCAGGAACAAAGAAAAAGGTTAATTAAGCCCGTACAGCAAACACCTCGTGGGCACAGAGATATGTCACCAGGCAGGAGCATTTCACTGCAGTCAAGTCATGGGTGGTGACCGAGGTCAATAAGCATTAGTCTGTGAAGCAGGAGAGTAAGCACAAATTTATGAAGGAAGTACATCGGAAGCGGCGAGAGGTCAGTGAAAGAAGCACCTTAGGAGTAGTGAAGAGGATAGCAAACACAAGCCGGTGAAGAAAGCATCTCGGGATATATGAGGGTGGTCAGTAAGCACGAACCTGTGAACATACACCGCGGGGAGCGCTAAGAGGACAATAAGCACGTGCCTGGGTTCAAAAACGAATAAGTAGTCGGTGATCAGACCCACAGGAATGGGTCATTTAAAGCGAGCGTCGCATGGCCCAGGTAACGTCCCAGGTGTCACAATGGTTCCAGGTCCACTTTCCACGAACTTATCTTGACGTGGGGTTTCCTGTACAGGTATTGATGTACCAAGAAAGTTTTATAGTAATAAAACTTTAAGGTGACTGATGTGCAGAAAGCCTCTTTCAGAGAAACGTTTAACCTATTTACGTGTTATTTTTATAAGTCATTGTATTCAGTACACACACAACCACACACACACACACACACACACAAAAGACAAGCAGTATCGTTAATAGTGCTCCCGGGATTTAGTGTGCTAGCAGCTGTCCTAAGTTATTATTAGCGGTCATCTACTGATTGAATCAGTGAACATACCTACAAGAGTGTAACAGCTTTCTAGAGTGTGAATAATGTGATAAGATCAAGAATGTTACAATTTAAATTTGAATGCGGGTGATTTTAATGGAAGCTGTGTGAGGAGGGTAGCAATCAGCTGGTCAGTGCCGGCGACAGTGTTGACACAAATAATCAAAACAATCATATTAATGGGTCAAGGTTGGGACCTTAAATAAAAATAAATGCAAATATCTGGTTGGTTATAGCAGCAGTGTAGTGATAAAGTTAAAAGAGTGATGCAGTAAATATTTTATTAACACATCGGCCGATTCCCACCAAGGCAGGGTGGCCCGAAAAGAAAACTTTCATCAACATTCACTCCATCACTGTATTGCCAGAGGTGCTTTACACTACAGTTATAAAACTGCAATAATAACACCCCTCCTTCAGAGTGCAGACACTGTACTTCCCATCTCCAGGACTCAAGTCCGGCCTGCAGGTTTCCCTGAATCCCTTCATAAATGTTACTTTGCTCACATTCCAACAGCACATCAAGTATTAAAAACCATTTGTCTCCATTCACTCCTATCATATACGCACACACATGCTTGCTGGAAATCCAAGCCCCTCGCACCCAAAACCTTTTTTACCCACTCCCTCCAACCTTTCCTAGGGCGACCCCTACCCCGCCTTCCCTCCACTACAGATTTATACACTCTCGAGGTCATTCTATTTCGTTCCATTCTCTCTACATGTCCGAACCACCTCAACAACCCCTCCTCAGCCCTCTGGATAATAGTTTTGGTAATCTCGCAACTCCTCCTAATTTCCAAACTCCGAATTCTCTGCATTATATTCACCCATACATTGACCTCAGACATGACATCTCCACTGCCTCCAGCCTTCTCCTCGTTGTAACATTCATCACCCATGCTTCACACCCATATAAGAGTGTTGGTATAACTATACTCTCATACATTCCCTCTTTACTTCCATAGACAAAGTTCTTTGTCTACACAGACTCCAGTGCACCACTCACCCTTTTCCCCTCATCAATTCTATGATTCACCTCATCCTTCATAGACCCATCTGCGGGCATGTCCACTCCCAAATATCTGAATACATTCACCTCCTCATACTTTCTCCCTCCAATCTGATATCCAATCTTTCGTCACCTAATCTTTTTGTTATCCTCATCACCTTACTCTTTCCTATATTCACTTTCAATTTTCTTCTTTTACATACCTTACCAAATTCATCCACCAACCTCTGCAACTTCTCTTCAGAATCTCCCAAAAGCACAGTGTCATCAGCAAAAAGCAACTGTGACAACTCCCACTTTGTATTTGATTCTTTGTCTTTTAACCCCACCTCTTGCCAAGACCCTCACATTCACTTCTCTTACAACCCCATCTATAAATATATTGAACAACCACTTGTCTAAGGCCTTCTTTTACCGAGAAATAATCTCCCTCTCTCCTACACACTCTAACCTGAGCCTCACTATCCTCATAAAAGCTCTTCACTGCTTTCAGTAACCTACCTCCAATTCCATACACCTGTAACATCTGCCACATTGCCCCCCTATCCACCCTATCATACGCCTTTTCCAGATCCATAAATGCCACAAAAACCTCTTTACCCTTATCAAATACTGTTCACCTATATGTTTTTACTGCAAACACTTGGTCTACACACCTCCTACCTTTCCTAAAGCCCCCTTGTTCATCTGCTATTCTGCTCTCCGTCTTACTCTTAATTCTTTCAATAATAACTCTACCATCACTTTACCTGGTATACTCAACAGACTTATTCCCCTATAATTTTTGCACTCTCTTTTGTCCCCTTTGCCTTTATACAAAGGAACAATCACGCTCTCTGCCAGTCCCTAGGTACCTTACCCTCTTCCATACATGTATTAAATAATAGCACCAACCACTCCAAAACTATATCCCCGCCCTGCCAGGTGACTGTGAAACAGAAACCTGAAACTGTTTTACATGATGGTAGGATTGCTAGTGTCTTTTTCTGTCTCATAAACACGCTGGATAACAGGTATATCTAGCTACTTCTACTTACATGTAGGTTACACTACACAGGCATGCACATGCATATATACATACACACATCTATGTTTTTCTTAATAGCTCTTGTTCTTCTTTATTTCCCTATTGTCCATGAGGAAGTGGAAAAGAATTCTTCTTCCGTAAGCTATGTGTGTCGTATAAGGCGACTAAAATGCCGGAGCAATGGGCTAGTAACCCCTTCTCCTGTACACACTTACTAAAAACGAATAAGAAAAGCTTTATGCAGTAAATAATGAACGAAAAAATTAGTCAATCCTCAGCAGTTGGTGTGACTACAGTGAATACCAAGTTTTTATGCATGATAAAATCTACAGAGGGAGTTACAAACTGAAGGAGATCATGAAGCCACCACCAGGAGCCTCCATTGTTGTGCAGACGACGTCACTTGCCTATGTTGGCAGCAATTTTGGTTGGTCAGTGTCTCGCCCTGCTGGTTGTATGCTATACCATTACTCTCTCCTAACTTTTAGTGCCAGCAGATAGATAGGGGTAACCCTGACAATATTTAGTAAGTGATCTAAAAATCTTCAGAAGAGTTGTGTAGCCTAGCGACCCCCACCCTTTTTTTCTCAAAGAACGACAAGCTAGTAAACGAGCACGCACACACTAACACACGTGTACACCAGTAAGTATTATATTATTAAATATTAGTATATATTAATATGGAATAGAGTGAAATATTTCTATAATCTTCAAAAGAGTAGCGTGGTCTAGCGTGTTAAGATGAGGACGACGCAGAGGACGGAGCAACATTTCGTGGATATATATAGGACATAGCAGAGGAGACATCTGTGTTAGTTTACGCACAGATTTACGTCGTTATTGTTCTTCGTTAGCTATGTTTTCGCTTGGGATTACGCATCTGTGTTAGTTTACGCAAAGATTAGTGTCGTTTCTCGTGCTCGTGGGAAATTGTTCAGTGCGTCACAGCCGTGAGCCACATGAGGGTGGCTAAGGGCTCCGCTGGGGACCTGAGCCTCCAGCTCCGAGCCCCGTGTGGGTGGCTGTGAGGTCATGGTCAGCAGCTCTGCTGCTGGTTTAGTCCTCACACCTACAGTCACCATGTCAGGCCCAGGAGACGGTGGGGCCATGGAGCCCCCACCAAGAAGGCCAAGGATGCTATGGAGACTGCAGTATCTGCCGATCTGCCACTAGTTCAGCTGGTAGATGCACCCAAGAAGACCTGGTCCCCCAGATGGACATAGGGGTCATGGGAGGCCACCAGAGACTGTGGCCCTCAACTGGCGGGGATGGGGCCCGACCAGGTACCCAACCCAGTTACATCAGCCACCTCAGAGGATGGGGAATGGCTGACTCCTGGTGGAAGAGAGAATTCCCGCTCTGCTCGGACACATGCAACCACAGCCTTCAACAAATTCAGGTTCCCGATTACGGGTTTGTGAAGTATTTGGGAGCATCCCCCACCTCCAGCTTCGCTGCGAGTTCTATCTCAGGAACGATTTTGGTCGTTCCTCGGGACGAGGACTCATATGAGGCATTAAAGGTGCTGGTTGTGACGCATCCCAGCATGGTGCAACTGATCACATCCATTGTTCCCCATTTTGGAACTGTCAAATATTGTCAGACAGAGCGACTCACTGCCAAGGTGAACAAGGTACCCACCTGACAGGTGCTGATACCACAAGGCCCCTCCCCACGCACCTGGACCTTGGGTTCTGGGGAAGGTTCAAGACCCGGCCGTACCTGACAGGCCCACTGCAGTGCTTCAACTGTCAGGGGTTCAATCACATTGCAGCCACCTGCCAGCGAGGGAAGAGGTGTGGAGTGTGCAGCAAGGCACACGACTCGAAGGACTGCATTGCACTCCTCAAATAACCGACCAGCGAGACATCTCGACCGGAGCCCAAGTGTGCCAACTGCTCAAAGAGACACCATGTGTGGAAACTTTTGGGTCACTCAAGTTCCACAGGGTAAGTGAGCCGTAAGGACCTTAAACATACCACGGATCGGCCCTCGGAGTTCAGGAACCCACACACCCAACCAAAACATACACATTCGAGTTACGAAGGTAACAATTCTGTACATTTTAGTTGATAGATTTATTCTCCTAGGAACACCTAGGCAAGTTTGTACAGTTAGAAACTAATAGTAGGATTATTGAGGCAACGTTAGATATTAATAATGTAGCTCTAGCACCCTAACATAGGTAGTTTAAGGCCTGAATAGGCAAGTATTAGGTTATGTTAGCTAGAGAGAACTGGCAGCCCACACTTGAATCTAGGCAGTGTGGTACTCACGACACGTGACCTGCGTTCTTACCAGACTGGACATCACCCTGAGAACACGTGCTGTGAACAAGCAGCACCCCCCACGTGACTTAACATATGTCCTGGGGCCCCGGAGGAGAGATCCCAAAGTACCGCGGATATCTCTCTCCATCCAGACCTATTGCAGTAAGACTAGACTTTTTTTCTCTCAGTATCTGCCAGTTTTCTGGGGAAACGTTAGTGGGTTATCTGTGGGTCTTAAGCGGACGGACGCCTTTGTATTGGTATGTACCAGCGTCGTCTCTTAACTTCAAGTCTGGAAGCTAGTGTCTGTTACTGTTTAGATATTGCTTGGAGGATATATCCTAGGGCTGGGGATTCTAAGTTAATACAAGACACTAATACCACTCAATTTGCAGGTTAAGACTCTTCCCTTCATTTCTACTCCATCAAGTAAGTTAAACCTTCTTATATTCATGCATGCAGGGGGAATTCTTTTGGCTGCAGTTAGCTAGAAATTTGTCCCATAGCCACTTGTAAGTCTGAGAGAAGTGTCTCAGAGTGTCGGTGTCAACAGTGCTTGCTCTAAGTGCAGCTTACAAGGAGGCAGTCCCAAAACAAGTTTCTACACCATGCCTGGAACCAGAGCTGTCCTGTGATGGTGCAGCATTGGCAGCAGGTGCGTCACCGGAATGGCTTGGCACCTGCGGCAACGCCCAACCTCAGAACTGCCCAGCAACAGTCAGCATGGGCTCCAACCCGCACCACGGATGCCACAGATAGGCGATACCTGCGAGTTTCCGGTACTAGGCTCCCAGCAGAGGCATCAGGGGCAGTCAATGGCTTGCAGCTGCACGGTCAACAGCAGGCCAGCCAGCAAGATGGCCGAGAAGACAGAGTCACTGAGAAAAGCGCCCACAGGTCAGGAACACTGCCCAGCAGGCCTCTGCTGGGCACCGTCTATCCACACCATCTCACCAGCATGCCTCTTCCTGAGGGCAGGCCCCTCCTGCGAACGTCCTGAGTCAAGCAGTGTCTCCCCGCCAGGAGACCCGGACATCCACGGCCACTCCGGCCGGACCCAGGGTGCACCCAGCTTATGCAGCTGCAGTGTCGACAGCCACCCAAACTTACCCGCTCGCTCAGGCCCAGCACGAAGAGTCGTCCGACCCAACACCTACAGAGTTAATGGTAGATTCATTTCCCGCTCGTCTGAAGAAAACCGTTGGGGTAATCTCGGAGCTCCTCACTCGCCTGCTGCCGTCGGCGGAGAACAGGGGCGCCTGCAGACAGCTCTGTCGTGGATGCTAGGCGTGGTCCTCCTGGACAGGAAGGACTCAATGGAACTTCAAGCCATCATCCAGGAGTCCTTCCAGTCTGTGATGGAGGAGATCCTGGGGTCACCAACAACATAAGACGACGTGTCCCAGGCAGAGATGGAATCAGAGGGTCCCCTCTACTACCCTTGAAGATCCTTCAGTGGAACATTTGTTGGCTGTGGCGGAAACTTCACTTAGTGATTGAAGCTGCAGTAAGAGATGAGATCGATGTCTTCCTGCTCCAGGAGACACTTACCAAACCACCACATCAATCATTGCCACATATCCCGGGATTCTCGGCTTACCTTAAGCGCCTGGAAGGCATCGGCAGGGTAACGGCAGTCTACGTCAGGAATACTATCCCTCACTCTATCTCCACTGACCCCATCGACTGCAGGGAAGGCGTGGATGTACAGGCCGTCACCTTACACCTTCCGAATGGACCTCTCGGGGTTTACAACATATACAGACGCCCTCGGTCCACCCTTGACATTTCAGAGGTGGCTGCACTCGCTCCCCTGGAGGGTCTTGTTGTGGCTGGGGATGTCAATGCCCACCACCCAATACTTAATTCTGTCTCCCCCACCAACGCAGCAGGGAGGCACCTTGCGACTGTGCTGGAGGATGTACCTGAGATCGCCCTCCTCAACAATGGGGAGCCAACCCATCATTATGGTGGCCGTCTGGCCATCACACTCATCTCCAGACGGCTGCTCTCGAGTGCAAGTTGGGAGGTCCACCCCCGTCTAACCAGTGATCATTTTGCAGTGGTCACTACACTGATGGTCCAGCGGCACCCGCATCCCACGCATATCCCCAGATGGAATCTCAAAAAGGCCGACTGGCAGTGCTTCCAGGAGGTCGTCGAACACTGGTGGGTGGAGACTACTCGACCAGAAGATCCAGATGAGGCGGCTCAGAACCTATAGGCAGCCTTCACATTGGCAGCTGAGGCAGCCATACCTAGGATTACAGGCGGAGGGTCATACAAGCGTGACTGGTGGTTCTACAATAAGGTAATCAAGGGAGGAACAGAACCACCGCATCAATGTCGTCCGCAAGATGCACAGGCGCAATCCCACGGCCGAGTCAATGCGTCTGATAAGGGAAGTGGTACGGCATGTGCGCCATCTCTCGCACAGGGTCCGGCAGGCTAAATGGTTTGAGTGGTGTGCCTCTCTCAGCTACTCCACCACCTTATCTGAGATATGGACCAAGCTACGAACGGCCACTGGGCAGTGTCGCGGTGTGGCTCGAGCGCACCCAGATCCTGCAACAAAGGCAGAGCAACTGGTGGAACTCTTCACCTCCAGAGCAGCTATGGCTCAACTGCCTCAGGATCTCCAGGACCTACAGGCCATTCTCCTTCCGAGAAGGGTGGGGGCGATCTAAGCGGCATGCCGTGCAAAGGATGCCACCGACGAAGACTTCACTGACCGGGAGCTCCAGGCAGCCTTCACATCTCATCGGGACACTGCACCTGGGCATGATAGTGTCACCTATGGCATGATCACTCGGTCTGGCCAATCTGGTCACGAAGCTGTCCTGGAGGTCATCAACCGGTCATCAGCCTCCTTCCATAAGGAAGGAGGCTGACATAATACCAATTCCTAAACCCGGGGATCCTGGCAGTGTGAGACCCATCTCCCTCACCAGTTGCATCTTCAAGGTGTCTGAGAGGATAGTGCTGGAGCGACTGAGGTGGAAGCTTGGCCCTCCTCATAAACACCTCTATGGGTTCACCAGAGGAGTGGGCACCTTTGAAAGCCTTACCACCCTACTGGCCAGCATTGGGTCGGACGCCCAAGCCCACATTGTTGTCTTCCTCGACCTTGAGAAAGCTTTCGAGCTAGCCAGTGCACCTTCTGTCCCTGCACTCTTGGCCCACAGAGGAGTTAAGGGCAGGCTGCTTGCATGGCTTCGATCCTATCTCCAGGACAGGTGGGCCTGGGTACGTTTCCAGGGGCATGCCTCTTCTCTTAAGACCCTCGAAAACGGCACTCCGCAGGGTGGGGTGCTTAGTCCCGCCCTGTTCAATGTACTGATGCACCAGCTTGTGTACCTGCCTTTCTCCACAGGCACCTTTCTGCTCAGCTACGCCAATGACCTGGCACTTGTCGTTTCCAGGAAGCGCCGCCTGTTGCAGCGAGCCCAGGAGGACCTCGATCTGCTGGCTTCCACTTGCCGTCAACTGGGGCTCAAGATTTCTGCAGCAAAATCCAAAGCCATGATCCCTCGCACTAGGGAACCCAATGAGTGGCTGCAGATCCTGGTCATCGACCTGGAATGGGTTCACAGCTATAGGTACCTTGGCATCTACATCGACAGGCGCCTCACCTTCCAGACACATGTACGCCACATCAAAGAGAGAGCTCTGCAGAGGGTCAGGGCAATGAGTGCCATGGCCAACCCTAGGGTCGGGGCCAGCCTCGAGGTCATGAGGTTGTTCTACATACAGGCCGTACGCTCGCTCATCGACTACGGAGCGCTTGCTCTGGTTCACGCCAGGCCCACAAACATCAAGTGTCTCTGTGTGGTCCAGAACACAGCTGTACGGGCCATGCTGGGGGCGCCTAGGTGGGCCAATTCGGTGGCTCTGAACTTCGAGGCGAAGCTGCAGCCCCTTGAGGACAGGATCCAACCTGTAGCTGCCAAGAGGATAGCAAAGTACCTCCGACTCCCGGGAGCTGACAAACTGATCAGGGATATACGGGTCCACCAGGGACATGTCATATCAATGCACCACGGCCGCCGATGGATGTGGTCAGTTGCAGATGCCACAAGGAAGATCCTGCCCATGACATTGCTCCAGGAAGAAGGCTGCGACAGACCAGCAGCGAATTACATGGTGCCACCCCCTTGGGCGTCAGAGCTGTTGGCAGTGCACTGGACAGCCCTACCAGTCAGCAAGAGGCATTGCCCCCAGCAAAATCTGCAACTACTTGCTTCGGCTAGCATTATGGGTGTGGAAAGCCCAGGGTGTGTGCCGTATTACACTGATGGCTCCAGAGACCCAGAGGCGGGCTGCACAGCTGCTGGGATGTTCCACAGCAATCTGACATACTCCATTGCACCATACTCCAAGCTAAACTCTATGTCATCCGACAAGCTCTGCATCATGCAATTGCAGACCATCAGCATCCCCCCGTCATCCATGTTGATTCCAAGTCAGCAATCCAGGTAATTATGCACAGAGAGCCAAGGGACAACATACACTTATTCACGTCCATCCGGGGCGACCTGCAGACGCTCATGGCCCAGGGTCGCAGAACCACCATCAACTGGATCCCGAGCCATGTCGGTATCCCCAGCAATGATGCAGCAGATGAGGCTGCTAAGGCCGCAACGCTTGAGGCACAGCCACGTGGTGCAATCTCCATCAGCCTCAGCCAGATTATGCTATGGGCTACCAGTGCAGCCAGGCGCCAACTTCCTGACCCTGGGGATTCACGGAGCCGCCGCTGGTATGACAGGGCGACTCACAGGGCACCACCTCCAAGTATTCGGAAGCAGACCAGGGAACTGCGGGTGGCTAGCCACCGCCTACACTTAGGGTATCCCACCACAGCACGAATAGTTGAACGGGCAAGAGAGGAGCTTTGTGCCCACTGTGACCGAATGGTTTCGACACCCCTGGTGCACTACCTGTTAGACTGCCCAGCTACATTGCCCCTTCGCCTGAAACCTGGTGGGGCAGGCCCGGGAAGATGAGGCGGCACATCTAGTGTACTTGGCCATCAGAGATTTGGAGACCTTACTCTCAGTCATTGCACGTCAACCGAACCCCCCACCCCCGCTGACGTCGCTGTGAAGGCCTGCTGAGGGTCTCCGATGCACCCCACACCAACCACCATTAGAGCAAACATAGTATCGGAGAGGACCCCTCTTCCCACCAAAGGAATGCCACACATGTACCTGTAACGTCGATAGATGACACTTCCCTACCCGGGGAGCCGATGCCGGGTCACCAAATTGGAAGAGACCCGTGCCGGGATCCATACCGGCAAATCACATAGAATAGAATAGAAAGTGTTAAAGTGACCCCTCCCTTCTTTTCAATGACTGAGACACGCGCGTGCGCACGCACGGGCGCACACGCACGCAACCACACATAAACACACACACAAACACACACACACAAACACACACACACAGTATTTTATATGTCGTTATCATGCAGCACCAGTTTGGAACCCATACCTGGTCAAGCACGTCAATAAATTAGAGAAAGTGCAAAAGTTTGCAACAAGGTTAGTTCCAGAGCTAAGGGAAATGTCCTGCGAAGTAAGGTTAAAGGAAATCGGCCTGACAACACTGGAGGACAGGATGGTTAGGGAAGACATGATAGC
Organism: Cherax destructor; assembly: GCA_009830355.1. Taxonomy (NCBI): domain Eukaryota; kingdom Metazoa; phylum Arthropoda; class Malacostraca; order Decapoda; family Parastacidae; genus Cherax; species Cherax destructor. Next base: position 14,844 of record WNWK01024800.1, read on the forward strand.
GACATACAAAATACTGCGGGGAATGGACAATGTGGATAGAGACAAGATGTTCTAGAGAGGGGACACAGGAACAAGGGGTCACAATTGGAAGTTAAAGACTCAGATGAGTCAAAGAGATATTAGGAAGTATTTATTCCGCCATAGAGCAGTCAAGAAGTGGAATAGTCTAAGAAGTGATGTAGTGGAGGCAGGAACCATACACAGCTTTAAGACGAGGTATGATAAAACTCATGGAGCACACACACACACACACACTCACACACACACAAAAATATTCACACATACGTACACATTCAACAACACACGGCTCCAGGACATTTTTTCATCAACTGACCATAAAGAACTGGTTGATCACTTCCTGAAGGCAGTGGAAATTACTGTACGTCAGCACGACTAAAAAAAACGTAGAAATGGGAGAACAAAAGCCAAGCAATCAGTGTGAGCATGGGAAGCAGAATCAGGATGTCAGCTGATGGAGAAGAGACGGATTTTGCTTGATTCAAACAAGTGATGGATTAAGAGATGGAAGACAGAGGAACGGCAGAGGGAGAAAAGGGTAATTTGTAGAATTGTTCTCAGACTACCAGAATATGAAGCAGACGATATGGGCACTTGGAAAAAAATAGTAATAAAAGACATTGAACTCTGGGTGGAATAGAAACTGGAGGCGAAAAGTAGGTTGCTGAATGCTCATTTCCTTCAATTGCTTTAGGAAGCTGAAGGAAATTCAAATGATGAACTACACACAATGGATGAAAGGGAGATATGAAATGCATGTGAACAAGCAGATGGCAATGCTGAGGCGCACGACATTATACAAACAGTTTAACTGACTCTTCCATCAGAAATATATAAATGGACGACACTCCCTCTTAAGGTTGACGGAAAAACATCATGATGTGTTCCTCAGTCAGGACACAACAGTAGAGGAAGGGGACCAGCTGAGGAAGAGAAAAACAATAGAAAACAGAAAGGAGCACTACATGAACATTAATATCTCATTTTCTTCAAAATAAATTTCAAAGTAAAATACTCTCAACCCATGATTAATCAAGCATTCCTGTAAGAAACATCTGCTTTGAAGCCAAAAGGATGAGGCATTTTCTTGTTATCTCGGCGAGGCCAGAATCCTAAAATTAATGCCCATTAAGTTTGAAGCTAGGCAAAATTTGCATCATCAAGTTATCAGCATTGAAGGTTGAAGCCAGTTGCATGAGACACGTAGAATAATATCGTATTAAAATCAGTATATAAATTTTCATAGTTTCTTCCCTTCAATAAGGCAGAGGCGAACACAGGTGAAAATCAATGCAAACATTCTTCTGTGCAAGATGCATGTAAGGATGCATAAGTAATTAACAAATTACATTAAATCTGTGTGTTCAATATGTACATTTGCTTTTACTGAGTTCAGCTCAGAAGATACATTTTCTAGTTATTTCTGATATCAATATTTTTAATAAAATTAACTCAATACAACTTACACTACCTAAAATCAATGCGAGTTTCCTTGTAGAGAAAAAACATCATCACTAAAGTTTAATGGAAACCCAGAACAGGCATTTACCATTAACTGCAAAAAATTCAACACAATTTAAATTTTCACAAAATAAAAAAAAAGGGATGTAAACCACTGACTCATGATCAGTTTCTCTCGTAACGAAGACCAGCAAAGGAAAAAGTCTTCCAACGTTGTAGAAAAAAATATATAAGTTTGTATAATTTTTTTCTAATTTCGATGTAATCTTTTAGTTGGCCAATGATTTAGAGTGACAGGATGTCGAAAATAATAGCTTAATTCCCAGGATGGCTCTAGGCTTTAATATTCGTCCCTTGGTCACTCTGAATAAGCGGTAGGATTCCAACATGAGAAATATAGCTTACCAAGGCTTTAAAAAGTTGTCTAGGTATTAATGGTGCACATGAAAAACACACAACAGTGTCAATTTGTTTTGTGTAGCATTGGCCAATGCCATCGCAAAACAAGTTGGCCAAACCATTGTCTAAGTCCCCAAGGTGAATATTCTAATCAGATTTTCATTAGGACATTGCCCGTGTTACGACTATGACTGTAACTAGTTCAGGTGTAGAACTTTCGATGTAATGATATATATATATATATATATATAATATATATATATATATATATATATATATATATATATTTATATATATATATATATATTATATATCCCTTTCTTTTAAAGTCTTCTTCTCACGTTTCCTTTTATAGTTCCTTGATAATTGAGTAGTCACAAGCGTTTGGGAAATTTCCCTTTTCTATTTTTCATAGTGGTTGTCTTGCATATATATATATATATATATATATATATATATTCTCCGATTAGGTAAAACTTGCGATTTTGGAAATAGCAATGCTCACCTTGCCATATAAGACAAGTGAAAATTTGTGTATCAATAATTTCGCCAAAATCATTCTGAACATAACGAAAAATATATTTCATTGTGTTTGTTTATTATTAAATTAATGTTAACGTATTTTAAATATATTTAGTTGGGTTAGGCTAAATTAAATTGCGCTTGTTGTAATAAGGTTAGGGGGGTTTTTTCAAAGTTTCTTTGGTACAAAATTATAAATTCTTACATTAACATAAATGAAAAAATATATCTTTAAACGTATAAGAGAACATTTAGAAAGGACTTAATTTTAGATGAGTTCTTGCTAATTGACCAGTTTTCCCTATCGCGACATATATATATATATATATATATATATATATATATATATATATATATATATATATATATATATATATATATATATATATATATTTCTAAATAAATGCTCACCTTTGCATATAAGACAAGTGAAAATTTGTGTATGCAATAATTTCCCCAAAATCATTCTGAACATAACAAAAAATATATTTCATTGTGTTTGTTTATTATAAATTAATGTTAACGTATCTAAAATATATTTAGTTGGGTTAGGCTAAATTAAATTGCGCTTGTTGAAAAATAAGGTTAGGTGGGTTTTTCAAATTTTCTTGGTACAAATTATAAATTCTTACATTAATATAAATAAAAATATATATCTTTAAACGTATAAGAAAATTTTAGAAAGGACTTAATTTTAGATGAGTTCTTGCTAATTGCCAGTTTTCCCCTAATCGGCACAATATATATATATATATATTATATAATATATATATATATATATATATATATATATATATATATATATATACAGTAACGAGTGAGAGATACATGTCTAGTACATATTGTTAATCTTTGTCACTGATTATAATGCAAAATCTCATCAGCTCTTCGAGCTGGTGCGCGTGCCAAGAATACGCATGCTTACCCCTCTGAACAGCAGCGTTTGAGTCGCTGGAACAGAAAACTAGCGCCCTGGGATCCTAGTTACCTGTTGAGTCTTTTGCCCAGCTCCTTGAGGAACTTAGATGCACTCTTTCCCCATGAGCCAAGGGTCTCTGAGCCTATGGAACAAACATATAATGATGGGCAAGTTCTCCATATTTTCTCGCTTCTGGGACTCCCCGAAGGTGGCAGCAGCCCCCCCTTCCTCCCTGGTGTACTGGAGATAGGTATCAGCCAAGGTAGATGCACATTTTAGTCCCACACCACCTGCTTGCCGTCTGTCCAGGGGGAAGGGTGATACCATCTGGACGCTTTTGGTTGCCATCAGATCTGCATAGTTGGGGTGGTTCCCTTACTGCTGGGCATCCGGCGTTGTGAGGCTCCTCTTGATAATGTTATTAACCTCTCATGTCTTGCAATCAAAAATATATATATATATATATATATATATATATATATATATATATATATATATATATATATATGTCGTGCCGATTAGGTAAAACTTGGGTTTTTTTTTTAAATAGCAACGCTCTTCTTTCCTATAAGACAAGTGAAAATTTGTGTATGTAATAATTTGGCAAAAATCATTCTGAACATAACGAAAAAATATATTTTATTGTGTTTGTTTATTATTAAAATTAATGTTAACGTATCTAAAATATATTTAGTTGGGTTGGCTAAATAAATTGCGCTTGTTGTAATAAGGTTAGTTAGGTTTTCAAAGTTTCTCTTGGTACCAAATTATAAATTCTTACATTAACATAAATGAAAAAAATTTTATATTTAAACGATTTGAGAAAATTTTAGAAAGGACTTTAAATTTTTGATGAGTTCTTGCTAATTGACCAGTTTACCTAATCGGCGTCTCTGTTGTTAATTAAATTGTGATGGGGTTTGATTAAAGACGGGAATTTTAAAGTCGTCCATTCTACTGGCGTATTGGTGTTCAGCGATAAGTGTATGGAAGTCTCTGGATGGTTCACCTTTTTTATGTTATTGGTAGCAATCGTTTCAAGGTATTATGTTCATCTCTGCAAAGAATTGAACCCTGTGGTCTCATTTACTGATTTCTTTGATCGCCGTGGATGCAGTGGTAGACATTTGGAATGCAATATTGTAAAGAATATTGTAGACATGTTTGGCAACAGTGTTTGTAGAGAGGGCTATGTATTATCTCTCGGCGATATCATGTGTGGATGATCTGATATTATATGAACGTGGTCTGCAGTCTCTGGTGAGGTGGGGAGGAGACCGTTGCTCTGAAAATAATTGTTCGAGGAAGGAACGTTTTTCCTCAAGAAATTCAATATTGTAGATACGGAGGGCATGCAAGAACAAGACTCACGAAATCGTAATGACACGATTGCAAACAAACCATACCACGGGTGGGGTTAGAACTCGCGATCAGAGAGTCACAAAACTTCAGACCGTCGCGTTAGCCACTGGGCCAGCTAGCTTCAATAAGATTCATCCAACTTGCATTTGTGGACACAGTGGTGCCTATGCTAACCTTCCTATGGTGTAGACATATACCTAGTTGGATGAATCTTATTGAAGCTAGCTGGCCCAGTGGCTAACGCGGCGGTCTGGAGTTTTGAGACTCTGATCGCGGGTTCTAACCCCACCCGTGGTATGGTTTGTTTGCAATCGTGTTATTACGATTTCGTGAGTCATGTTGACGGCTTTTAGGGGATTTGAGCTAGAGTTCGTCACGGCCATGCTAGCGAGAGATTCGTCTGTAAAAACTTGCATTTGTGGACACAGTGGTGCCTATGCTAACCTTCCTATGGTGTAGAAATATACCTAGTTGGATGAATCTTACTGAAGCTAACTGGCCCAGTGGCTAACGTGACGGTGTGGAGTTTTGAGACTCTCTGAACGCGGGTTCTAACCCCACCGTGGTATGTTTTTTATGCAGGAACAAGCCTATGACTGCCCCACGCTTAGTTTTGGCATCGTGGTGTGCGTAGAAGTAGAGAAGATCGTGTTGGTTAGTCGGTTTTAGGTAGACATTTAAAACGAAGTTCGTGGTCAGCGGTGAAAAGAAGAACATCAAGGAAAGGAAATGTTGCTGTCATCTAGCGTAAAGTGGATTGAGGGCTTGAAGGTGGTTAAGCCTGTGTTGGAGAGTAAGAACTTTGAAGTGTTTAAGTGTTAAGATAAGTATGTCAACATAATGGAGCCAGGTGGGTGAAGAGGGATAAATAGAGGAAAACCGCTCGACTTAGAGATGTTCGCTAGTACAGCACTAAGTGGGGGAACACATGAGCAGTCCAAAAGTCTGTTGAGAAAATAATTTTTAAAAGAGAAATATTTGAGATTAACCCTGTTCAACACTGTGAATGCGTTTGGTGGAACAGAAAGGTCATCAATTTTCCGGTGCAGGAGATAAATAGTTTGTGGTACGGGTAGTTGGGTAAATAAAAATGAAAGGTCTAGGTTGAAAGTTCCATGTTCTTGACGTTGATGCTGCTGATGTAACTAAAGAGATCACCAGTGTTTAAATGTGCTCAACTGATTGTTTCCAAGAGTTTAAATAAATGTTTAATTTATGTCCCTTATTATACCCACCCTATCTCAGTGGAGGTAGGGTGGGCATAATAAAGAAAACCTTCACTATCACTCACCATCACTGTCTTGTCAAATATCCCATCCCCTCCTTCAGAGTGCAGGCTCTGTACTTCTCACCTCCAGGACTCAGCTCCATCTAACCGATTTCCCCGAATCCAGTTATAAAGTTACCGTGATCGCACTCCAACAGCACGTCAATTCATTAAATTAATTTGCCCCACTCCTATCAATCACGCTCACACTCCTTGATGAACGTCCTTTACCCCTCCTCCACAAACTCCAAGTCATCCTATTTTGTTCCATCCTTTCTAAATATCCGAACTATCTCAACAACCCCTGTTCAGCCCTCTGGCTAATACTTTTTGTAATCACGCACCTCTTTCTAATTTCCAAACTACGATTTCTCTGCATAATATTACACCACACATGGCCCTTAGACACGACATCTCCACTGCCTCCAGCCTCCTCATCGCTGCAACATTTATAACCTATGCTTCACACCAATATAAGAGTGTTGGCATCCTATACTTCCATGCATTCCCCTCTTTGATTCCATGCACAACGTTATTTGACTCCACAGTTGCCTAAATGCACCACTCACCTTTTTCCCCTCGTCAATTCAATGGTTCACCTCATCTTTCGTAGACCCATCTGCTGACAAGTGCAGACCCAAACATCTGAAAACATTCACTTCCTCAATACTTTCTCCCTCCTATCTGATATCATATCTTTCATTTCCTAAATTTTGTTTTACCCTAATCACCTTGCTTTATCCTATGTTCACTTTTAATTTTCTTCTTTTACATACACTCCTAAATTCATCAACTATGTACTTCGATTATGAATAATTTCATTTTACGTCTTACAGGGGAATCTATGTAAAAGCTTTGAATCTAGCTTCGTATGCAAGATTTCTTATCAGTGGATTAATTTTATTATTATTCTCAGTAAGTTTTCCAATAAATTTATATCCATTCTGTAGTATGAACACTAGAAAAGAGCTGGTAATCAAGGATGTCTTACTAATAATGTATAGAGCGTATTAACCTCTAACTCCTATTGTATATACTTCTTGATGTAAGTTTAACAGCCTGTTAGCTTTATGACCCAAACTCCGGGTTCTTTTCACATTCTGTTCGGTCAAGTTTTATAAGTGCTACAATTTTTTACATTCCTGAGTTTTTGCACTTTGCATTTTCTATACTTGAACAGTATCTGGGACTTTTTTGACCACGACAGAGTTGTCAAATCCTCTTTAAGTGCAGTGGCATCTTTTAATTTTCATTCTCCTTGTTTTTTATTGTGAAATTTGATCATTTACTTGTTATTCCATCGTCAAGGTCATTAATGTAAATGAACAAAAGGGTAAAACTGTTCCTGAAAAACGCCCACGACTGATCCCCCCCAGATTTTTCCCCATTTACGCAGACACTCTGCTTCCTACTGATCGGTCATGACTTGACTCACGAGATTGTTCTCCAACACCATTTCTGCCACTTTAATTAACAGTAGTGTTTACAGAACCGTCATATTGACAGTTCCCCTTTTGGGATGCATCAGTCCACATACATGTTCTCTAAGCAAATTATTCAACATAGTCACTTAGATTACATTTCTTCCCCATTTTTTTTGTGTGGGTTTGAAAGACTGAACTCCCATAAAGTCTGCACATTTTTAGGGATTGAGGTGCCCCCACATGATTTACCGATTAGGTATTTACATTAACGAGCAGTTGAACAGTTGTACCTAATAAAGGGGCCCAATGAATGTATTTGTCTTGTCTTTGAACATCTGCTTTCCTTCCTTAGCAAGATATCAACAATCCAAGTATCCTAGAGATATATAAAAAATAATGTATATATAACAAGAGTGAAGGGCTGTTTTTTTGGGGAAAATTACATTTCATTAAAACTATGGCCCTGGACCTGAAAGTATTTTGCAAGGAGGTTAGTGAACTGTTTCTAGTTCCATTTATTGGGAGGAAATCCTTAGAGTATTCTATCCAAATCTCGGCTGAGACTATTTCCCAGTGCCGACGATTGTGTTCATGATTCTTAACTTAGGGCTTTCCGCATCTCCCAAACACAATGAAAAAATACACCACATGTTTTCAGAAAGAAAATGCATTGTTTTAAAACTTGTGACTACGTTCCATTCTACCACGATCTTGTGTAGTAAAAAAAGCCAGCCAACATAAATGACAAGTGCCCCCTTTACGGGGCCCACCCCTGTTGAACCTTAGCCTTAGGGAGGAGGTTTGTCAAGTTCATTTTGTTTGTTCCCCCCAGTTCATATTTGTCTATCTTTCTCATGAAATGATCCAAGAGAGAGAGAGAGAGAGAGAGAGAGAGAGAGAGAGAGAGAGAGAGAGAGAGAGAGAGAGAGAGAGAGAGAGAGAGAGAGAGAGAGAGAGAGAAAGGGGGGGGGGGGTGCTGACATCTAATAAAAAAATTACTGAACAATATAAAGTATCGCCTCTGTGTCGTAATGTTGTATATTACATAAATAAAACTGATAAGTCAATTTGAACAACCTGTTTGTTTTCATTTCCGATTTTACAGGTCCGTAGGCCCATTCTTCACTGTATCTCACGATCAAATGGATTGTGCATCTGGAGATTGTCCATGAATTTATTTTATTCTCTCGTATTCTGATTCATTTTTTTTTTTCCCGAATTCCTTATGAAGAGAACTTTGTAGTGTTTTGTCGCCCAGGTAATGACATTGCTTTGTGAATGCTGCTGAAGCCAGAATAGTGTAATTTATTTTTAATGAACACTATCAGTCATGTCTTCACCCTGGTGTTCAGTCACAAGGTCAACCCAAAAACCACCCCAAAGACTCTCATTCCTTCGCAGGTGTGATTCTCTTTTCCCCGGGAAAAATCATATATAACCATAGATGCAAAAAAAGGCACTTTCCGCATAATTTGGGCTAGAGATGAGCTTTTTTTCATAGTTGACGTGTCCTTTTTGCAGCAGAGATTCAGTGATTTGTCCACGGCAAAACCTTACTCTCCCGCATCATTTAGTGCGGGGTTTTTCCCAAAATTCTCACTGGGGGGGCCACATCATATATTTTACACATTTTCCTAGCCAAAGGAAAAAAAAACAGTCTTATAAGTTAAAAAAAAATGAATGAAAAAAAATAAATGAAAAGTTTTATTTGGATCCTTTCTGTAATCATCATCATGTTTAAAACAAAAAGAAAGGGAAAATTTGAAGAAACAATACTATGATTACACTGGGTAATCTAATGCTATGAGAGTATAATTTACTGGGAAATGAAGATGAGAAAAGGGACACAAGTTTAAATTTTTCCCAAGATTAATGGAAATGATGGAACAGTTTTTTTTTTTAAATTTAAAAAAAATTTTCTGAACTGAGGTTTCAAGCGAGGGCCAATTATTAGAATAGACTTAAATGCCCCCAAAATAAATTTGTCCGATATTTGGACTTACCGTACTTCATTTTTTTAAAAAAAGTTTGTTCCAAAAAAAAAGTTGTACCAAAAACACATAAAAGACAAGCAAAAATACTTCAAATTTGGAAACTGTTCAGGTTGTAAAAATTTATAAAAATTTTGGGGGAGATTTTCTTTATTCTTATCATTCCATTTATCGGGTTGGAGATCATTTAAACTGACTGGGCAGTGGTTCAACACTGCATAAATAGTTTTTGAAACGGCTTTATTTTTATCTGTTTTTTCCCTCAAATAAAAAACGTTTCTGAAAGTGTTTTTTCAAGTCTTTATGATTTTGTTGCAAAAAGAAAAAAGGGAAAATTTTTTTCCTTTCTTCGTGAGAAATGAACAGAGTTGAAACTGTCCCCTGTTCTTCAAATGGGATAAAAATTTTCCCCGAATTTGATATTGTGAATAGATCACAAATCAGTGTTTCACCGTCCAACTTCAGATTCAATTGATTCCCAGGGTTTTTACGGCTGCAAAAAAAAATCCAATTTCCCAAACCTTTCCCCGTTTGAAAAAAAATGGTTCGGGTCGATTTTTTCCCTTTTTAAAAAAATAAAAACGGGTTTTCCCTTTGTGGGGTAAAAAACCCCCAAAAAAAACCTTTTTTACAACTAAGCCCTCGAACTTTGTATAAAAAAAGGAAGTCAACGAACTCAGAATCAGTTTCTTTCAAAAAAATCACAAAACCCCTTTATGATTAATCATGTGAGATCGAAAAAAATTTCCGTTTTAAACAAACGGGGTTTTAGAACACTATGCTAGATAAGATAGGTCAGTAATAGAAGTAGTTGGGGCAAGGCGGGGACCCCCCTCAAAATTGGGATCTTCCCCAAAAAGGGGGTGGGGGAATTTTTGGGGTGTCTAGGGGAAAAGGTATAAATTGCTGGCTAGACAGGCTGCAAGGAACTTGCAATTCCATTCATTAAATGGGACAAATTCTAAGGCAAACGTGATATGTATCTGGGGCTGGAGTGGTTGCTTTTCCCCCTTCCGTTGATGGGGTCATTGGAGACTTGTCAAGGATTTTAAACTGATAGTTTAAAGAGGTATGGGTGTTTGGGGGAAACAATCAGGCTGTAGTATTGGGGTTGAAACAGAATATTCCCAAAGATTCCTCGGGGATATTTTTAAAAACACAAGATTCAAAAAAAAGTTGCTTGAAAAAGGCAAAGCAATTGACCCAACAAACATAGTAGGGGCAACGTGTGACTAGCTCTCTAAAGGTTTACTAAAACAAATAGTGGGAGTCTAAGAAATAAGATAGATGAGCAAAAGATTAATTGCAAGTGCAGGTTATATAGATATTATTGCTATAACAGAGACCTGGTTCAACCTGAAATATAAAAATGCCTTCCGAGTGCAACATTCAGGGTTACAAACTTTTTTCCCTGATAGGGCCCAAGGGAAGGGGGGTTGGAAAATTGGCGATGCTCAGAGATAATTTAAATTGCTGTTTAGACAATATATAAGATTAGAAAAAATCGAACAAAAGAATCTTTTTGGGTTTATTTCTCGAGGGTCGTAAAAAATTAAATTTTTGGGGTTTAAACCCCCCAAGCCTGGATGGGGTGCAGTAAGCTGGTCTAGATATAAAATTTGTGTTAATGGAAGATTTTAACTTTAGAAAAATTTGGGTTGGAACAATGTAAAGGTAATTTTTGATTTGTGACTTTCTTGATACTTTCCCAAGAATTTTTTTTAAAACAGTTTTATAAAGAACCAACTAAGGTAGGAACTTGCTTGATTTGGTTCTTGCAAAAAAAAAGAACCCCAAATTTAAATTCTTGGGGTTAATGAAGAGTTTGGGGGAAAGCGATCACAAATCCCCAGTTTCAATATATCAGGGGAATTACCCAGGAAACCCTAAAATCAAGTCTCTTTTCCCGACTTTCGCTTAGCCGACTTCATCGGGGTGATAAATTAACGGGGGGGCTAAATTGGGATGACCCGACTTGGGTCAAGTAGGTGGGTTTTTGGGTTTACAATATGACGTTTTTTTAGAGCATAGTTCTAGCTGCCCAGACAACTTTTGTTCCAGTAGGGGAAAATTTGATCTGACAAAAAAGATCCTAAGTGGATGAACAATAGATTTAAACATCTTTTAAATTTGAGGCATATATAGGGGTATCAAAGAGGGGGTGGTCAGATAAGAAATCCCCAAAATTTTTTATTTAAAAGAGAAATAAAAAAAAAATTAGAAAAGCAAAAAAAGGGAAAGAGGCTAAGGTCCAAGGGGGTTCGAAGGGTAACCCAAAAAGGGTTTTTTTTCAGGTATACAGGAAATAAGAAAGGGAAAGATGGGCCCCAAGAGTAACTCAAAGGGCAGATCCCGGACAGTGATAAGGATATTGAAATTTTCAAATTTCTTTCTCTCAGTTTTAATCAGGAAGATACTAGCGGAATTCCCGAAAAAAAAATTTTTGTAGAACAGGAAGATAATAGACTATGCCCCGATTGGGGGAAAATAGTGACATGGTCCTCAGACAAATAAAAAATTAAAACCTAACAAATCCCCAGGCCCTGATGAACTGTTTGCAAAAGTTTTAAAAAGGAAAGTAAAGAGAAACTTAGAAACCTTTAGCAATTTTTTTTAATATATCACTACAAACTGGCATAGTGCCAGACAAAAGGGGAAAAGGGGAAATGTAATACCTATTTACAAGGCAGGGGACAGGTCCTTGCTTAATTTTAGACCAATAAGCCTTACCTCCATAGTTGGTAAATTTATGGAATCAATAATTGCCGAGGGCAATTCGTAGCCATCTTGATGGCAAAAAAAAAATGAATCTCAACACGGTTTTTTCTAAGGGGGCCGTTTGAATTTAATAACTTTTTCACTAAGGTGTTTGAGGAGGTGGATCATGGTAATGAATATGATATTGTGTTTTGGGCTTGGGAAGGCTTTTGATAAAGTTCCACATCAGAGGCTATTGATGAAACCCAAGGCCCCACGGAATAGGAGGGAATTTTTTTCTGGGTAGAAAGGGATTTGGTTTTACAAATAGGCGGCAAAAGTTTGCATAAATGGGGGGAAATCAGAATGGGGGGACGTCTCAAACGTTTTTTCCCACAAAAGGTCAGTTTTGGGCCCCTGATGTTTACAATTTACATAAACGACATAAATAGGGAATAAAAAAAAAGCAACATAAACCCAAAATTTTCTGATGACACCAAAAAAAAGGCCTTCCAATTCATTCTAAGGGACATTAGAGCACTCCAGGATTTTTGAATAGACTGATGCAGTGGTCGGAGAAGTGGCAGATGCAGTTTAAAGTAGACAAATGCAAAGTTCTAAAATTTTGGGGAGGGCAATAACCCCCCCATATAAAGGAAAAGTAGATCTTAATACTTGTGATTGCAGAAGGATTTAGGAGTTCTGGTTGGTAATCTGAAACCAAAAACAGTTTTAAGTGTTGACAATAAAGCTAACCGAATCCTTAGCTTCTTATCCAAAAAGTATAAATAATAGAAGTCCCCAGGTTATTCTTCAAATTTATATCTTTGGGTTTGGCCTCATTTGATTTTTGCCCGCACAGTTCTGGTCACCGTATTACTGAATGGATATAAATGCACTGGAAAACGTACAAAGGGGGATTATAAGTTGATCCCATGTATCAGAAATCTTCCCTATGAGGATAGATTGAGGGCCTTGAATCTGCACTCTCTAGGGGCGTAGAATTAGGGGGGATATGATTGAGGGGGGTATAAATGGAAAACAGGAAAAATAAAGGGGTGTAAATAGCTGCTGAAAATATCCAGCCCAAAACAGGACTCCCAACAATGGTTTTTAAGTTGGAAAATTTTCAGATTCAGGAAGGATAAAGGAAAGCACTGGTTTGGTAATAGAGATGTGGATGAGTGGAACAAACTCCCGAGTGGTCATATGGGATGGGACGTTGTGTAGTTTAAAAAATATTTAGATAAAACATGAGGGGGGGGGGTGGGTGTGAGTTGGACCTGACTAGTTTTGCCACTAGGTCAGATGCAGTACTAATTCCAAGTGGAAGTGATCCTACCGGGGTTTTGGGAGAAGGTTAGTTCCAGGTGGTCGGTCTAAGCCGGTGAGTGTGGACTTGCCTGCATGGGTCAGTAGGCCTGCTGCAGTTTTCCCTTTTTTCTTATGTTCTTATAACGCAATGCAGAAACATGGGCTTGAGAATTCACCATCCTTTCAAGCTTTTGTGATTTGTCCCAAACAAACCTTTGTCATCCCTACATGTCTTTATTTTATCAATTCTCATGCATTGCAGTTTATTCCCCCCAAATTTTTCTAAACAGTTTGTTGCAATTTTTGAAGATTTTTCTCCGGTTCCTTTTTTTTGCATTGATCTAATTCTTGGTGATTTTCCCTCATTCCATTCATCAAGTGCTAGAGAAAAAAACTGAAAATTTCGTGCTTTGTCTGCAATTTGATGAAATATATTTTTTATATCCTCAATTCTACGAACAACATACTTGGCGCAAGACTGAAATTTTGAACAGATTTGCCTTTTTTGCGCATAACTCTGCCACTGCTTCCATCTACCTCTTTGATCAGTCTTCATCGTGAATGACTTTCCTCATTTAGCTAACGCATCAGCTCTTTTTAACTGGCCCCCAAAGCTTTATTTTCAGCTCTCTTCTGCGTAAAAAAAAAATTGTTGGGGAAAACAGCCTGTTTTGCTTTGATGCATTTTTTTTGAACGCTTGTTCCTGAATTTGGAATAACTTGGTTTAAGTTTGGTCTCATAGTAGTGACGAACATTGTACTCCTTCAAAACTGCAACAGTGTCGTGGCATACGACACACACGGGTTTTTCATGCTATAAAAAAGTACTTCACCACCCATTCTTCATTAAACTTTCTTTTTCCTTCCATATCTAATGGGTTTATCTGCGCAAAATTAGAACTAAAAATTTTAACAAATTTGAAATAAATTATTAAACAACAAAATCCTTAACTTTAAGTGACTGAAGTGATTGAAAATGAGGCTTTATTAGTGTTACTATTTTTAAATATTTCAAGTTGCGTTAGCCGCCGCCTAAAATCTTGT
>WNWK01024801.1:0-29260 GCA_009830355.1 Cherax destructor
CGCTCTGTGTTCCACAAGGCACAGTACTGGCTCCCAGTGTTCCACAAGGCACAGTACTCGCTCCCTTTGTTCCACAAGGCACAGTACTGGCTCCCAGTGTTCCACAAGGCACAGTACTGGCTCCCAGTGTTCCACAAGGCACAGTACTCGCTCCCAGTGTTCCACAAGGCACAGTACTCACTCCCATCCTATTCGTCACCCTCATATCTGACAGACAGAGATGTAAACCATAGCTCCGTGTCTTCTTTGGGGATGACACCTGAATTTCCATGACAGTGTCCTCCATTGAAGGCACTGCAAGACTCCAGGTGGACATCAAATAAATCTTTAAATGGGCTGCAGAAAACAATATGAAGTTCAATGATGAGAAATTTCAATTACTCCGATATGGAAAACGTGAGGAAATTAAAATTTCATCGGAGTATAAAACAAATTCCAACCACACAATAGAACAAAAAACTAATATAAAAAACCTTGGAGTGATCATGTCAGAAGATCTCAAATTTAAAGACTATAACATTGTAACAATCGCATTTGCTACAAAAATGACAAGATGGATAATGAGAACCTTCAAAACAAGGATTGCCGAGCCCATGATGACACTCTTCAGGTCGCTTGTTCTATCTAGGCAGGAATATTGCTGCACACTAACAGTACCTTTCAGGGCTGTTAGTGTGCAAAGAACTTTCACGGCACACTACAATAAAGCACCTAAATTACTGGGAACGGTTGAACTCCCTTGATTTGTATTCCCTGGAATGCAGGTGAGAGATATACATAATAATGTACACTTGGAAAATCCTAGAGGGCTTAGTCCCAAATCTGCACATGAAAATCACTCCCTACAAAAGCAAAAGACTCGGCAGGAGAAGCAGCATCCCCAAAATGAAGGGCAGGGAATCCACGAATACGCCAAGAGACAACAGAATATGTATCAAGGGCCCAAGACTGTTCACCTGTCTCCCAGCATACATAAAGGGGATTACCAATAGACCCTTGGCTGTCTTCAAGAACACTGGATGTCTTCAAGAGGGAGCTGGACAGGCACCTAAAGTCAGTACCTGTCCAGCCGAGCTGTGGCTACTACGTTGGACTACGTGCAGCCAGCAGAAACAGCCTGGTTGATCAGGCACTGATCCACCATGAGGCCTGGTCATGGACCGGCCCACGGGGGCGCTGACCCCCGAAACCCTCTCCAGGCATACAGAGGACCGTTATAAGAGAACCACAACATCCACCACCACAACATCCACCAGTACCACAACATCCACTAGTAAGAAAACATCCACCAGTACCATAACATCCACCAGTACCACAACATCCACCAGTATCAACATCCACCAGTACCACAACATCCACCAGTACCACATCCACCAGTATCAACATCCACCAGTACCACAACATCCACCAGTACCACAACATCCACCAGTGCCACAACATCCACCAGCACCACAACGTCCACCAGCGCCACAACGTCCACCAGCACCACAACGTCCACCAGCACCACAACGTCCACCAGCACCACAACGTCCACCAGCACCACAACGCTCCACCAGCACCACAACGTCCACCAGCACCACAACGTCCACCAGCACCACAACGTCCACCAGCACCACAACGTCCACCAGCACCACAACGTCCACCAGCACCACAACGTCCACCAGCACCACAACGTCCACCAGCACCACAACGTCCACCAGCACCACAACGTCCACCAGCACCACAACATCCACCATTTCTACTGCAGTGTTTGACACTGACGATTAAACACTGACGATTACAGGAACAAAATGCTTAATCTACTTAATGACCCAGATGCCTACAAACCTCTCACTACTAATCAAGTGGACAACCTCACCAAAACATTTCTTCACAAGACTCGCTGCATTCTGAGGGAATCAGAACTAGGAAAGAAACTTCTACACACCATTCCCAGCAACCCCAGACCTGCCAGAATGTACGGTCTGCCAAAAACTCACAAACCAGGTATCCCATTGAGGCCCATATCCTCGGGAATAGGCAGTGCTCCCCACCAAATCTCAGGAATTCTCGCTAAACACCTCTCCAAACTTTTGGGCACCATCAGTCCAGCACATGACAACGTCCACCAGCACCACAACGTCCACCAGCACCACAACGTCCACCAGCACCACAATGTCCACCAGCACCACAACATCCACCAGCACCACAACATTCACCAGCACAACATCCACAAACACCAAAACATAACAATAATAATAATAATAATATAATAATAATATGTTTATTTCGATGCAAGTTACAAGTATACATAGTTATTGGTAGTCACAATTATAAAACTGTAATGCAAGGAGAGCCACTGGCATGCCATGGCATTAGGGGCAGTTTATTCTAAAGACTTATTCACTAAGTACTTAATGCTAGAGAAATTGATTGAGTTTATTCTAGTTATATATTATTTCAAATTACAATATGATTATACATAATATTAAAAGACAATACTAGAGAAATTGGTTGAGTTTTTTCTAGTTGTATATTTTATTTCAAGTTACAATATGTTGATGCTATACTAGTATAATAACAATACTAGAAAAATTTATTGAGTATCTTCTAGTTATATATTTTATTTCAAATTAACAAAATAATGATACTATACTATTTTAAATGACAATATGATGATATGAAATTGCAACAAATGTTAAGGAGGATGACAATATAAAACTGAGATTATCTTAAGTAAAATAACATTGGGTTTGAAAGTTTGTTACAGTATGAGTATTTAGTATAGGGTGAGTAGGTGATTTTTGAGAAGAGTCTTGAATTGATTTTCCGACAAGGTTAACTTAATATTTACTGGTAATGAATTCCAGATTCTGGGGCCCTTTATGTGCATAGAATTTTTACATTGGTTAGTATGGACTTGGGGTATGTCAAATAGTGATCTGTGTCTTGTGTCATGGTCGTGGGACCTATTAAAGTTGTTGAGGAGAATTTTGAGCGGAGGGTTGATATTAGCATGTAGAGTTTTATGTATGTAGAAGGCACATGAATAGGTATGAATATTTTTTACAGTGAGTAGTTTTAAAGTTTTGAATATAGGTGGAGTATGCTGTCTAGAGTGGGAATTTGTTATCATCCTGACTGCAGCCTTTTGCTGGGTTATGAGTGGTCTAAGGTGATTTAATGTTGTTGATCCCCATGCACAGATTCCATAGGTGAGATAAGGGTAGATAAGAGAATGATATAGTGTAATGAGAGCTGGTTATGGCACATTATAGCATATCTTAGATAATATACCTACTGTCTTTGAGATTTTCTTGGAAATTTGTTGTATGTGTGTTTGGAAGTTAAGACTACTGTCAAGGTGGATTCCTAGGAATTTTCCCTCTGTGAGTCTTGTGATGGGTGAATCATTGAGCGGTATGTTAAGTGGAACATTTGTAGCTTTTTTTCCAAACTGAATGAAGTAGGTCTTGTCAGTATTGAGAGTAAGCTTATTTGTCTTCATCCATGTTGATATTTTCTGTAATTCGGCATTAACAGTGTTGGCCAGTATAACTGGATTTGGGTGAGAGAAGACATATGTTGTGTCATCTGCAAATAATATGGGTTTGAGTAGTTGTGATGCATTCGGTAGGTCGTTTATGTAAATGAGGAATAGGAGTGGCCCCAGGACAGTTCCTTGAGGGACTCCGACTGTAATTTGTTGTGTGGAAGAGTTCTCTCTATTTGTGTACACGTACTGGCTTCTGTTGCTAAGGTACGACTTTAGGTAGTTGAGGGGATGCCCCCTAATACCATAGTGTGCTAATTTTGTGATCAATAAATCATGGTTGACTGTATCAAATGCTTTGCGTAGGTCTATGAAGATTCCCAGCGGAACTTCTTTCTTCTCAAGTGCGGTCATCCACCAGCACCACAACATCCACCCGCACCACAACATCCACCAGCACCACAACATCCACCAGCACCACAACATCCACCAGCACCACAACATCCACCAGCACCACAACATCCACCACCACAACATCCACCAGCACCTCAACATCCACCAGCACCACAACATCCACCAGCACCACAACATCCACCAGCACCACAACATCCACCACCACAACATCCACCAGCACCTCAACATCCACCAGCACCACAACATCCACCAGCACCACAACATCCACCAGCACCACAACATCCACCACCATCACAACATCCACCACAACATCTTACCAGGTCGTCACTGGGTTATCACCAGGTCATCAACAGTTTGTCACTAGGTTATCACCAGGTGGTCACGAGGTCATCACCAGGTCATGACAAGGTCATCTCCAGGTCATCACCAGGTCATCACTGGGTCAACACCAGGTCATCATTGGTTCATCACCAGGCCATCACCAGGTCATCACTGGGTCAACACCAGGTATTCACTGGGTCAACACCAGGTCATCACCGGGTCACCAAGTCATCACCGGGTCATCACTGGTTCAACACCAGGTCATCACTGGGTCAACACCAGGTCATCACTGGGTCAACACCAGGTCATCACTTGGTCAACACCAAGTCATCACTGGGTCAACACCAGGTCATCACTGGGTCAACACCAGGTCATCACCGGGTCACCAAGTCATCACCGGATCATCACTGGCTCATCAACATCCGTCACCAGGTCATCAAGTCGTCACCAGGTCTTTACCTCTGTACATCTGTGCCAGACGGGTCAGCCTTGTGCTGCTGCCGCTGCCAGGCAAGGACCTGGTGTCTCTTGGGTCGGCTAGGAGGCAGCTGGGCGCAGCGCTGCCTGGTGCTGTCTCTGATGATACGCACGGTTCAAGGTGACGGTGAAGCGGCGGTAGTGGGAACACCTCGCCGCCACCGCCGTTACACAACCCATTCTCATTCTGATAAATATAATAATTAATAACATTATTATTAGTATTATTGTTACAATTATTACTATTATTTTATTAATTACAATTATTATTATTGCTATTATTTATATAATTATTATTACTATATATACAGTCAGTTCCCTTATGAAAGATTACACACAACTGTGTTTGTCTCTTAAAGCGTAACAAAGCATACCATCACTGACCGGCGTTTGTATGGTGGCTGGAGACGTGCCGCTGATGCGTACAGTGGTGCGTGTGGCAGTGTCGTCACGACTCAGTGCCAGGAAAAATGTGAGGATGCTCGTTTTGTTCTGCAACACCGCCTGGGGGTAAACAGAACAGTTAACACGGCAGAAAAGCACGTTTTAAAATGCAAATATTACTCATTTTAAAACACAAACATTACTTGTTTTAAAACACAAATATTAGTTGTTTTAAAACACAAACATTACTTGTTCAAACTGAAAAAAAAATTAATACTAAAATAAAAAAAATTGGTATCTAGTGAATTAGGCCTAAAAATGAGTACTGGTGCTGCCTAGTTTTGGCATTATCTGTGCCATTATAGGCCTAAAAATGAGTATCAGTTAATTTTGACAGTACCTGTTCAAACATTGGCCTTAAAATGAGTACAGTAATACGTACCTTACATAGCACAGTTTTGAACAGCATGGGTTTTGATATAAAACGGTTTATAAGTTTAATAATATACAGTAGAACCCCCATAAACCACGGGTTTGGTCTCTGTGGTTTCAGTTATCCACTGTTTACTGTGGCCTGAAAATAAGCATAATTTTGCTTAATAATGACCCCAAAGCCTAAGAGAAGCCATGAAGTGCTTCCTAGACTTATTTTGAATAATTCATCAATTAAACTTTACCATGGGCATGTTATGTAAATGAGAAGTGACATACACAGGGCTCACTACTATCCCCGTTTTCAGGTATCCAGGGCAGGTCTTGGAAGGTATCCCCTGTGGATACGGGGGGATTACTCAACACGTTGATTTTTCTTCCTGCGTAAGTCATGCGTGTCATAAGAGGCGACTACAATGTCGGCAGCATGGGGCTAGTAATCCCTTCTCCTGTATACATTACTAAATTTAAAAAGAGAAACTTTCATTTTTTTTAGGTCACCCTGCCTCGGTGGGATACAATCGGTGTTAAAAAAATATTGATTTAAGTGCATTCTGCAGTGATACCAGACTGCTGCTTTGTACCGGACCAGTATGATATCATCAGTACCAATCCAGACTCTGAAGTTTGTAGTCTTATGAGACCTGGATTAAGATTTTGTAGGCCTGGGCTACACATACTGTCACGCCTTCACTCATATTTTCAAAAGGGGAAACAAAATTAATCACAGAGGTTAGGTAAGGTTTGTCAGGAGACAAGTGTTTCCTGAGGCGGGTCTTAGTCATATGATGACCCACAGCTCAAGGTTTTGGTCATCTGACCCATTTTAGGCAAATCTTAGAGACACCAGAAACAGGCCTCTGAACAGATATTTTTGTGCGACAGGGGTGCAGTGACTCTCAAGCTGGTCCTAGTGGCAGTAAAAGACAAAGAAGGGAAGTGACCCCGGATAGGGACTTGATACCTGAAGTCCTTATGGAGGGGGATTCCCCTTCCAAACAATAAGCTCTCCTCTCTCTGCCCTCCTCACAGTCTTCCATATGCCAACAAGAGTCTTCAATAAAGGTATGTAATAGTGATTTAAATGTTCATTTATCCATTAAAATCAGTCATTTATATTTATTTCTCATTGTTTTCTGTATGTAAAATTATAGTTATTCTCTATAAAATGTATTTTTTGTTAATATTTTTGGGTGTCTGGAATGGATTATTTGTATTTACATTATTTCTTATGGGAAATATTACTTTGGTTTTCGTCCATTTTGGATTTTGACCAACCTTCTGGAACGGATTAAGGACGAAAAGCGGGGTTGCCACTCTATTATTATTATTATAATGGGGAAGCGCTAAACCCGTAGGATTATACAGCGCCTGTGGTGGGGAGGGGATGGAAGGTATTCAGGCTTAATTTAGGGAACTGGAGGCAGTGGAGATGTCATGTCTGAGGGCAATGTGTGGTGTGAATATAATGAAGAGAATTCGGAGATTGGAGATTAGGAGGAGGTGTGTGATTACCAAAACTATTATCCAGAGGACTGAGGAGGGGTTATTGAGATGGTTTGGACATGTGGAGAGGATGGAACGAAATAGAATGACTTCAAGAGTGTATAAATCTGTAGTAGAGAAAGAAAGGGTAGGGGTCGGCCTGGGAAAGGTTGGAGGGAGGGGGTAAAGGTGGTTTTGTGGGCGAGGGGCTTGGACTTCTAGCAAGCGTGCGTGAGCGTGTTAGATAGGAGCGAATGGAGACAAATGGTTTTTAGGACTTGACGTGCTGTTGGAGTGTGAGCAAGGTAACATTTATGAAGGAATTCAGGGAAACCGGCAGGCCGGACTTGAGTCCTGGAGATGGGAAGTACAGTGCCGGCACTCTGAAGGAGGGGTGTTAATGTTGCAGTTTTATAACTGTAGTGTAAGCACACCTCTGGCAAGACAGTGATGGAGTGAATGATGGTGAAAGTTTTTCTTCTTCGGGCCACCCTGCCTTGGTGGGAGACGGCCGATGTGTTAATAAAAAAAAAAAAAAATGAGTGGAAAGAGGAAATACAATGACACTGAGCAGTCTGGTAAATATAAATGATAAACAGATGAAAAAACTTGAGATAATCAAACATAAAGATGGTGAAGTGTATGATAGTAGAAAAAACTGTACAAATTACATTATTCAACTATTTTCTCAAAATAAAAGTAATCTTTTTCTTTACCATACGTATAGTACATTATTTATAACTACAATGGACCCCCGGAGTTCGTCATTAATTCGTTCCAGAATGCTGCTCAAGTGCCGTTACTGAACGAATTTGTTCCCATAAGGAATAATGTAAATTAGATTAGTCCTTTTAGACCCCCAAAAATACACTTACAAAAGCACTTACAAAAATACACTTACATGAGTGTTTGAGTTTGGAACATCACGAACTCCGGGGGCCCACTGTACATATAATAACAATATTTACAACTTTTTTTTTCAATTCTATCTTTTGTAAGGACAGAAACAACAGCGCATTACCAACAGTAGCGTCAGTGCTGTCAGGTGGTGGCAACAGAAGTGACAGTGCTGTCAGGTGGTGCCAACAGTAGTGCCAGTGCTGTCAGGTGGTGCCAACAGTAGTGACAGTGCTGTCAGGTGGTGCCAACAGTAGTGACAGTGCTGTCAGGTGGTGTAAACAGTAGTGACAGTACTGTCAGGTGTTGCCAACAGTAGTGACAGTGCTGTCAGGTCGTGCCTACAGCAGTGACAGTGCTGTCAGGTGGTGCCAAAAGTAGTGACAGTGCTGTCAGGTGGTGCCAACAGTAGCATCAGTGCTGTCAGGTGATGCCAACAGTAGCATCAGTGCTGTCAGGTGGTGCCAACAGTAGCATCAGTGCTGTCAGGTGGTGCCAACAGTAGTGACAGTGCTGTCGAGTGGTGGCACCAGTGATGACAGTGCTGTCGGGTGGTGGCACCAGTGATGACAGTGCTGTCGGGTGGTGGCACCAGTGATGACAGTGCTGTCGGGTGGTGGCACCAGTGATGACAGTGCCAATGGGTGGTGGCACCAGTGATGACAGTGCTGTCGGGTGGTGACACCAGTGATGACAGTGCTGTCGGGTTGTGACACCAGTGATGACAGTGCTGTCGGGTGGTGACACCAGTGATGACAGTGCTGTCAGGTGGTGACACCAGTGATGACAGTGCTGTCGGGTGGTGACACCAGTAGCGACAGTGCTGTCGGGTGGTGCCAACAGTAGCGACAGTGCTGTCGGGTGGTGCCAACAGTAGCGACAGTGCTGTCGGGTGGTGCCAACAGTAGCGACAGTGCTGTCGGGTGGTGGCACCAGTAGCGACAGAGCTGTCGGGTGGTGGCACCAGTGATGAAGTGCTGTCCGGTGTGACACGTGATGACAGGCGGGATGTGGTGACACCAGTGATGACAGTGCTGTCAGGTGGTGACACCAGTGATGACAGTGCTGTCAGGTGGTGACACCAGTGATGACAGTGCTGTCAGGTGGTGACACCAGTGATGACAGTGCTGTCAGGTGGTGACACCAGTGATGACAGTGCTGTCAGGTTGGACACCAGTGATGACGTGCTGTCAGTGGTGCACCAGTGATGACAGTGCTGTCAGGTGTGACACCAGTGATGACAGTGCTGTCAGTGGTGACCAGTGATGACAGTGCTGTCAGGTGGTGCACCAGTGAGACAGTGCTGTCGGGTGGACCAGTGATGACAGTGCTGTCAGGTGGGCACCAGTGATGACAGTGGTGTCAGGTGTGCACCAGTGATGCAGTGCTGTCAGGTGAGCCAGTGATGACAGTGCTGTCAGGTGGTGCACCAGTGATGACAGTGCGTGGTGGTGACACCAGTGATGAAGTGCTGTCGTGAACCAGTGAGACAGTGGTCAGGTGGTGACACCGTGATGACAGTGTGTCGGTGGTGACACCAGTGATGACAGTGCTGCAGGGGTGCCCAGTGATGACAGTGCTGTCAGGTGGTGACACCAGTGATGACAGGTGGTGTCAGGTGATGCAGCAGTGTGACAGGTGCTGGTGGTGGCACCGTGATGACAGTGCTGTCGGGTGGTGACACCAGTGATGACAGTGCTGTCGGGTGGATAGTGATGACAGTGCTGTCGGGTGGTGACCAGTGATGACAGTGCTGTTGGGGAACCAGTGATGACAGTGCTGTGGTGGGGCACCATGATGACAGTGCTGTCGGTGGTGACACCAGTGATGACAGTGCTGTCAGGTGATGCCGTGATGACAGTGCTGTCAGGTTGGCACCGGATGACGTGCTGTCAGGTGGCACCAGTGATGACAGTGCTGTCAGTGTGGCACCAGTGATGACAGTGCTGTCAGGTGTCACCTGATACAGGCTGTCGGTGTGGCACCAGTGATGACGTGCTGTCAGGTGATGGCACCAGGATGACAGTGCTGTAGGGTGATGCCCAGGTGATGGACAGTGTGAGTGTGGTGTGGCACCGGATGAGTGCTGTCAGGTGATGGCACCAGTGATGACAGTGCTGTCAGGTGATGGCACCAGTGATGACAGTGCTGTCAGGTGATGGCACCAGTGATGACAGTGCTGTCAGGTGATGGCACCAGGATGAAGTCTGTCAGGTGATGGCACCAGCTGTAGGAACTGCCAGGTGATGCAGTGCTGTCAGGTGATGCACCAGTAATGACAGTGCTGTCAGGTGGTGACACCAGTGCTGTCAGGTGGTGGCACCAGTGATGACAGTGCTGTCAGGTGGTGGCACCAGTGATGACAGTGCTGTCAGGTGGTGGCACCAGTGATGACAGTGCTGTCAGGTGGTGACACCAGTGATGACAGTGCTGTCAGGTGTGGCACTAGTGATGACAGTGCTGTCAGGTGGTGGCACCAGTGATGACAGTGCTGTCAGCTAGTGACACCAGTGATGACAGTGCTGTCAGGTGAAGGCACCAATGATGACAGTGCTGTCAGGTGGTGACACCAGTGATGACAGTGCTGTCAGGTGGTGACACCAGTGATGACAGTGCTGTCAGGTGTGGCACAGGATGATGCTGTCAGGTGGTGACACCAGTGATGACAGTGCTCAGGTGTGACTCCAGTGATGACAGTGCTGTCAGGTGTGACACCAGTGATCAGTGCTGTCGGTGTGGCACCAGTGATGACTGTGCTGTCAGGTGATGGCACCAGGGATGACAGTGCTGTAGGATGGCACCAGCGATGCAGTGCTGTCAGGTGATGGCACCAGCGATGACAGTGCTGTCAGGTGATGGCACCAGCGATGACAGTGCTGTCAGGTGAGGACCAGCATGACAGTGCTGTCAGGTGATGGCACCAGCGATGACAGTGCTGTCAGGGTGGACCAGGAGCTGCAGTGTGCAGTGATGACAGCTCAGTGATGACAGTGCTGTGGTGAGGCACATGATGACAGTGCTGTCAGGTGATGGCACCAGCGATGAGGCTGTCAGGTGATGGCACCAGTGATGACAGTGTGCAGGGGTGCTTAGTGATGACAGTGTGACGTGTCGGTGAGCACCAGTGATGACAGTGCTGTCAGGTGATGGCACCAGTGATGACAGTGCTGTCAGGTGGGACCAGGAACAGTGCTGTCAGGTGTGGCACCAGGATGACAGTGCTGTCAGGTGATGGCACCAGCGATGACAGGTGCGTTGGCCCAGTGATGACGTGCTGTCAGGTGTGACACCAGTGTGATAGGCTCAGGTGATGGCACCAGTGATGACAGTGCTGTCAGGTGATGGCACCAGTGATGACAGTGCTGTCAGGTGATGGCACCAGTGATGACAGTGCTGTCAGGTGATGGCACCAGTGATGACAGTGCTGTCAGGTGATGGCACCAGTGATGACAGTGCTGTCAGGTGATGGCACCAGTGATGACAGTGCTGTCAGGTGTGGCACCAGTGATGACAGTGCTGTCAGGTGAGTGACACCAGTGATGACAGTGCTGTCAGGTGATGGCACCAGTGATGACAGTGCTGTCAGGTGGTGACACCAGTGATGACAGTGCTGTCAGGTGGTGGCACCAGTGATGACAGTGCTGTCAGGTGATGGCACCAGCGATGACAGTGCTGTCAGGTGATGGCACCAGCGATGACAGTGCTGTCAGGTGATGGCACCAGCGATGACAGTGCTGTCAGGTGATGGCACCAGCGATGACAGTGCTGTCAGGTGATGGCACCAGCGATGACAGTGCTGTCAGGTGATGGCACCAGCGATGACAGTGCTGTCAGGTGATGGCACCAGCGATGACAGTGCTGTCAGGTGATGGCACCAGCGATGACAGTGCTGTCAGGTGATGGCACCAGCGATGACAGTGCTGTCAGGTGATGCACCAGCGATGACAGTGCTGTCAGGTGATGGCACCAGCGATGACAGTGCTGTCAGGTGATGGCACAGCAGTTGATGGCACAGTGCTGTCAGGTGATGGCACCAGGATGACAGTGCTGTCAGGTGATGGCACCAGCGATGACAGTGCTGTCAGGTGATGGCACCAGCGATGACAGTGCTGTCAGGTGATGGCACCAGCGATGACAGTGCTGTCAGGTGATGGCACCAGCGATGACAGTGCTGTCAGGTGATGACACCAGCGATGACAGTGCTGTCAGGTGATGGCACCAGCGATGACAGTGCTGTCAGGTGATGGCACCAGCGATGACAGTGCTGTCAGGTGATGGCACCAGTGATGACAGTGCTGTCAGGTGATGGCACCAGTGATGACAGTGCTGTCAGGTGACACCAGTGATGACAGTGCTGTTGGGTGAAGGCACCAGTGATGACAGTGCTGTCTGGTGATGGCACTAGCGATGACAGTGCTGTCAGGTGATGGCGCCAGCGATGACAGTGCTGTCAGGTGATGGCACCAGTGATGACTGCTGTCAGGTGATGGCACAAGTGATGACAATGCAATCAGATTCCAGCACCAGTGACAGAAGTGCCATCAGATGACAGCACCAGTGACAGCAGTGCCATCAGATGACAGCACCAGTGACAGCAGTGCCATCAGATGACAGCACCAGTGACAGCAGTGCCATCAGATGACAGCACCAGTGACAGCAGTGCCATCAGATGACAGCACCAGTGACAGCAGTGCCATCAGATGACAGCACCAGTGACAGCAGTGCCATCAGATGACAGTGCTGTCATGTAGACAGCCTATACTGTCTGCATAGACAGCCATGCTGTCTGCCAGCTGAGTTCATATTTTGCGCCATGCTATTTTCCATAGTTTACGCCAGAGGGCAAGCCTGTAGGCATACCCATGTGAGTCTGCCTCACCTCTGCCTCTCTCTCACTTGGCACCCAGACTTCTCTCAGACAAGGCCTACTCCTCTCTGCCTCGCAAGGCGCATGGCCACAGACACGCAGCCTGTTACTCGCACCTTTATTACAAATAAAGTAAGAAGCCTCCGAAGCCTTTATCATTGCATCCCACCGCTGCCACCATTTATAACGATATGCCCCGCGATGTAGACAGCCTGTACTGTCTGCATAGACAGCCATGCTGTCTGCCAGCTGAGTTCATATTTCGCGCCATGCTATTTTCCATAGTTTCCGCCAGAGGGCAAGCCTGTAGGCATACCCATGTGAGTCTGCCTCACCCCTGCCTCTCTCTCACTTGGCGCCCAGACTTCTCTCAGACAAGGCCTACTCCTCTCTCCCTCGCAAGGTGCATGGCCCTGGGCCATGGCCACAGACACGCAGCCTGTTACTCGCACCTTTATTACAAATAAAGTAATAAGCCTCCGAAGCCTTTATCATTGCATTCCCGCTACCAAGAAGACTCCAAATAACATATCGTTATAGTCAGGTGATGGCACCAGCGATGTCAGTGCCTTCAGATGACAGCACAAGTGAAGGCAGTGCATCAGATGACAGCAGCGGCACCAATGACAGCAGTGCTATCAGATGACAGCACCAGTAAGAGCAATGCTATCAGATGACAGTGTCATTGAAGGCAGTGCCATCAGATTACAGCACCAAGGAAAGCGGTGCTATCAGATGACAGCACCATTAAACGACTACAGCGGCACCAGCAATGAGAGCGCCATCAGACGACAGCAGCGGCATCAGTGATGACAGTACTAACAGCAGTGGCACCAGTGATGACAGGGCCATCAGATGACAGCAGGGGCACCAGCGATGACAGTGCCAACAGCAGCGGCACCAGCGATGACACCGGCATCACTCACCGATCTCAAGAGACGGTTAACGAGGGCGGTGAAGCGGGCAGCGTCATCAAGGCGCTTCTCCCGGGCCAGTCGTCGCTTGATCTTGTCAGCCACAGTGTTGTGATCATTGTTGAGTGGCGGCAGCAGTGACGGCACCTCATTAAGTAAACCTAACGCAAGCTGGAAGTGTTGTACCAGTCGATCTGTAAACAATATTATTACTATTAATATAATTATTAGTTATTATTATTATTACTATTGATATTATTATTACTGTTATTACTATTGATATTATTATTACTGTTATTATTATTATTAATACTACTAGTATTAACATACATATTTCTAGAGGTAAAGAATAACTGGTAGACGGTGTACAAGGAGACTGTGAGAGGAAAGAGAGAGAGGTGAGGGTTTATAAACCAGAGGAGGAGGAGGTAGTTAGGGTAAGACATAAACAACTATTGCTAGAACTATAGGCTAGAGGAGAGGTAATGAGGTCGAGAAGGTATGGAGTAGATTTAGATAGTGTTAGAATGTTCGGTGGAAGTTCGTGGTTATAGGAGGGTGGGTGCAGGAGGGAAGAGGAGTGACTGGTGGAATGATGAGGTAGAGAGAGTAGTAAGATTGAAGAGGTTAGCATATGAGAGGTTTTTACAAAGTAGAAGTGATACAAGGAGAGAGGAATATATGGAGAGAAAAAGAGATTAAGAGAGAAGTGAAGGAATGTAAAAGGAGAGCAAATAAGAGAGTGGGTGAGATGCTATCAACAAATTTTTTTGAGAACAAGAAAAAGTTTTGGAGATTAATTTGAGAAAGCCTAGGGAACATATGGCTTTAACAGTTTATTTCAGGATTTCAGCATGATACAGTGTTTGTACAAAGGTGAATGAAACTGAGGTGTGCATGCAGAAAGCACCTGAATATGCAAAGCATTTCCTGCAAACTTAAGACTAAAGATTAGTAAGGCAGTGACAATTTGAGTAATTTTGGACATACAATCACTTGGGTGAGTCTAAGTGTAAATTTAGCAGTTACAATGAATACAAGAGAATTGAATATTCTATTAGTACATATTAGTACAGTGGAACCCCGGTTAACGAACACCCTGGAAATCGTGCAATTATGTAAATATAATATTGTAAGTGCTTGTGGAAGTGTATTTTTGGGGGTCTGAAATAGACTAACCTAAATGACATTTTTTCTTAAGGAAGTAAATTCGTTCGGTAATGGCACTTGAGCAGGCTTCTGCAATTAATTTTTTTCGTTAACCGGGGTTCCACTGTATATGATTTTCATCAAGTTTAATAGTTTAAGGAATTACAGGTTTCTCCATGGGAAAGTGGAACAGAATTCTTCCTGTGTAAGCCATGCATGTTGTAATAGGCGACTAAAATGCCGGGAGCAAGGGGCTAGTAACCCCTTCTCCTGTATACATTACTAATTTTAAAAAGAGAAACTTTTGTTTTTCTTTTTAGGTCACCCTGCCTCGGTGGGTGACAGACGGTTTGTTGAAAGAAGAAGAATTATAGATCTGATTATGATTATAAATGATGAGGATTCTAGCATTGTTTTCATGTTTGGGAGGATTACAGATATTGAGAATGAGAGGAGTTATTAGATGGGAGGCTGGAGGGAATATTTTGAAGAATTGTTAAATGCTGATGAAGAAACAGACAGTGATTTTATGCACTGGCTCAGTTGGTAGCGAACTCGCCTCGCACACTGAATGTCCGGGTTCAATCCCCGGCATGGGTGGAAATGTTGGGACCTGCTGTCCCTGTTCACCTAGCAGTAAGTAGGTACCTGGGTGTTAGTAGACTGGTGTGGGTGGCATCCTGGGACAAAATTAACCTAAGTTGTGGGAAATGCTGTGCATAATCAGGTACTTTCTATATAGTATGTCATTGATGTCAGCTATGGTCTGTATAAGTTGTACCATATACTTGTAAAAATAAGCATTATTATTATTATAGGTGGTATTTACTGAAAGCAGTTAAGAGTTTTCATGAGGATAGTGCACCTTAGGTTAGAGTATATAGGAGGGAGATTATAGTTTCAAGTAAAAATAGGCCTAAGGCAGTAATGCATGTCACCATGGTTGTTCAATATACAGTAGTGCCCTGGTATCCATGGGTGATACCTTCCAAGACCTGTCATGGATGCCTGAAACCGTGGATAGTAGTCAACCCTATATAGTATAAGTCATTTTTCGTTTACATACATATTTATAATTAAGTTTAATTGATAAATTATGCACAATAAGTGGAGAATTATCACTTTTTCACTGATGGGAAGCATTTCATAGCTTCTTTTAGGCTCTGAAGAACTTCTACCATCATTACTTCTGCAAAATTAAGGCTTATTTTCGGTCCATGGTAAACTGCGGATAACTGAACCGCGGATACAAAGTTCCTACTGTATTTATAGATGGAGTTGTAAGAGAAGTGAATGCTCAGCAAGATATATGGGGTTAAGATATAAAGAATCTAACACAAAGTGGGAGTTGTCACAGTTGCTCTTTACAGATGACACTGTGCTTTTATACAAATACAAATTTGTATACTATTTTCCGCAGTATACAATTATGTAGT
Organism: Cherax destructor; assembly: GCA_009830355.1. Classification (NCBI taxonomy): domain Eukaryota; kingdom Metazoa; phylum Arthropoda; class Malacostraca; order Decapoda; family Parastacidae; genus Cherax; species Cherax destructor. The sequence continues at coordinate 16,249 of WNWK01024801.1, forward strand.
TGACGTGTAATAAAATACTGTCGGAAGCAAAATAAAGCCACTAGCATGTGGTGTACTTTTGGGCAGACTAATACTAGAGCTTAAAGACTACTGAAGAACTAGACATAGGCTATTAAGTAGCAGTTTGTAAATGCACAAAAAGAAAAAAGTGGTAATCAAATGAACAAAAGTACAATTTAGGTATATAATAATGCAAAAAAGAGATGTAGATAAATGAACAAAAGTACAATTTAAGTAATACTACTTTAAAATGATACATTATTCTTCAGTTAAGTGGGGCTTCTCAAGCAGTATCAAACTGACTCGATATCTTCAGTTTTAGAGAACAGTTATAAGAGATGGTGAAGACACAGCAACTTACTTTCAGTACAAATATAATGGAACAAAATGGGTAATTGTCTACGAGAGATTGAGGAAGACGAGTTGCAGAGGTTGATGGATGAATTTATAATAATAATAATAATAATAATATTAATAATAATAATCTATTTACTACCAGTACATGAACAAGGTATACAGACCATAGCTGACATCAGTGACATACTACTACAGTGGTACCCCGGTTTACGATATTTTTTCATTCCAGAATGCTGTTCAAGTGCCATTACCAAACGAATTTATCTCCTTAAGAAATGTTGTAAAATAGACTAGTCCTTTTAGACCCCCAAAATTACACTTACAAAAGCATTTAAAAAAATAAACTTACATAAAAGGGTGAGTTTGGGGACCATCGTAAACCGGGGTACCACTGTATATAGAAAGACACTTGTTATGCAGAGCATTTCCCGCAAATTAGGTCAATTTCGTCCCCAGGATGCGACCCACACCAGTCCACTAACACCCAGGTACTTACCTACTGCTTGGTGAACATTGACAGCAGGTGTAAGATAACTAACACCCAGGTGCCTACTTACTGCTAGGTGAACACTAACAGCAGGTGTCAGTGTAATAAAAGACTGGATATCAGACTGGAGGGAGGGAGTATGGAGGAAATGAATGTGTTCAGATATTTGGGAGTGGACGTGTCGGCAGATGATGGGTCTGTGAGAGACCAGGTGAACCATAGAGCAGAACAGGGAAAAGGTGAGTGATGCACTGAGGAGTCTGTGGAGACAGAGAACGTTATGCATAGAGGGGAATGTATGAGAGTCTAGTGGTGCCAGCGCTCTTATATAGGTGTGATGCATGGGTTCAAAGAAGGATTAAGGAAGGTTCAAGGAAGGATTAAGATTGGTTCAAGGAAGGTTTAGGGAATGTTTATGAAAGGTTCAAGGAAGGTTTAGGGAAGGTTTATGAAAGGTTCAAGGAAGGATTAAGGAATGTTTAAGAAAGTTTTAAGGAAGGGCCAAGGAAGGTTTAAGGAAGGGCCAAGGAAGGTTTAAGGAAAGGTCAAGAAAAGTTCAAAGACAGTTCACTAAATGATCATCAAAAATTTAATAAAAGTTCAACCAGCTACAGCACGATGGATCAAGGACCTAGCAAGGTTAAACAGCTCTACAAAGAGGTTCAAGAACTCAGCAAGGTTCAACACAGCACCAGCACCATGGATCAAGAACCTATCAAGGTTCAACACAGCTCCAGCACTGTGGATCAAGAACCCAGCAAGGTTCAACACAGCACCATGGATGAAGAACCCAGCAAGGTTCAACACAGCCCCATGGATGAAGAACCCAGCAAGGTTCAACACAGCACCATGGATGAAGAACCCAGCAAGGTTCAACACAGCACCATGGATGAAGAACCCAGCAAGGTTCAACACAGCACCATGGATGAAGAACCCAGCAAGGTTCAACACAGCACCATGGATGAAGAACCCAGCAAGGTTCAACACAGCACCATGGATGAAGAACCAGCAAGGTTCAACACAGCACCATGGATGAAGAACCAGCAAGGTTCAACACAGCACCATGGATGAAGAACCCAGCAAGGTTCAACACAGCACCATGGATGAAGAACCCAGCAAGGTTCAACACAGCACCATGGATGAAGAACCCAGCAAGGTTCAACACAGCACCATGGATCAAGAACCCAGCAAGGTTCAACACAGCACCATGGATCAAGAACCCAGCAAGGTTCAACACAGCACCATGGATCAAGAACCCAGCAAGGTTCAACACAGCTCCAGCACCGAGGATCAAGAACCCACCAAGGTTCAACTAGTTATTAAACTCACCATCATTAAGACCAGTAACGTGGGCACAAAGTCTCTTCAACAGGGTGTTAGAAGCGTCCATCATAGCTGCTAACTACACAATTAACTCTTAATTACCACAATAAACACTAATAACTCTCCCGCCAGACTCCTCAACTGCCGCCATTTATGCTCTGTTTGTTTATATCCGGGAGGAGAGGTGCTATTGGTCGCCCGGGAGACAAGCAGTCAATCACAGCAACTCTTTGGTCTCGCATTGTTTTGGTTTGGTTTGAAAGCAGCGATACTATTAGGTGGCGTCCGAGGCGACAGCCAATCAGGTGGTAGGGTGAGTCTCAAAGCATCTGCTGGATATTGTTGAAAGTTTTTGAATATTATCATAATAATTATAATCATCATAATAATTGTAATAAATAATGTATTGAATCATTACTTTGTTTTTGTAAGTTATTTAAAATTATACTGAACAATCCTAGAAATATCTCAAAATAAAACTACATTATTATTCTTATTCTTATTCTTATTATTATTATTATTATTATTATTATTATTATTATTATTATTATTATTATTAGTCTATTACTTCCTCCTTTCCTTCTTTATCTTCCTTCTCTTCTCAGTCATGATAGAAGGTAGTCAGTACCTCAGTCATGATAGAAGGTGGTCAGTACCTCAGTCATGACAGAAGATAGTCATTACCTCAGTCATGATAGAAGGTAGTCAGTACCTCAGTCATGATAGAAGGTGGTCAGTACCTCAGTCATGATAGAAGGTGGTCAGTACCTCAGTCATGATAGAAGGTGGTCAGTACCTCAGTCATGATAGAAGGTAGTCAGTACCTCAGTCATGATAGAAGGTAGTCAGTACCTCAGTCATGATAGAAGGTAGTCAGATTTTAGATTTTGCCACTGAAGTGGCTAGTTTATTGTGCACCCCATATCCATCCTGTGGACGGTAGCGCAAGAGCATATAGATACACAAAAGGCCTAGGCACTAGGCCCCAAAGGGGTTAACAATTGTACATTTGGGTTTATATCTACATTTCAATTATCTGTTACAAGCAAATTTAGGAAATTTGCTTAGTACAACTGGCATCTTATTTCATGAATAAGATATCTTGACATGTCACATAGGTTATTATGCTGTATATCTATATTCCTCAATAAGTGGACAATTAAGCACATAGTGTTCAAGACAGTGACCATATGCCTGATCACATAATTTGCATTTAGTTTGATCATCATCTGTGTATCTCCCAAACTGCCAGAAGTACTTGTAGCCAAGCCTAAGCCTGGCCACTACAACATCAGTCAGTCTGTTCACATTGCAAGTTGCTCCACAAACATGCCCATCTATGCTCGCATTATCATGAGCACAGATAGGCACGTTCATGGAAATTAATTTGGATTTATATCTACAGTTCACTTATCTGTTACAAGCAAATTTAGGAAATTTGCTTAGTATAAGTGGTATCATACCTTCACTAATAGGTAATCATGGTGGAAAATATTGGTATTTTCCGAAAGTTGTAATTGATAAACTTTCCAATATGAATAGATATCTTTAATGTGCTGCTGGTAGATTAACGTTTATGTGGGTATGAAGCAGATTTATAAATAATTGGAAGTGAATGTACCAGGTGCCGGCACGGACAGAAACGCCATCCCAGACCGCCATGTTGGATATGGAAGGGATGATTAACTTTATCTTCGCTCATCGACTCTGAATTTCGGTATAGAGACAGTGAATGTGTATAAACTAGTGGGTCATTAAGTCATAATGTACATAGTGTGTAAAGTTATACGTATAAACTGTAATAAAGGGAAATAGCGAGAGCATATGAATCGCTACTCCCGATCAACCGCATGTTAAGTAACGCCCGGTCCCGTGGGCGTAAGAGAGATCAAGGAAATTAATCTCCTTTGACTCAGCGGGACAACCCATACCACCATCTTGACGGACGAACTATATCGACCGAGCAAGATCACGAGATCTATTGAAGCACATCAACAAGAATGTGGCCTCCCCACCGTATGTATGTACATTGTCCTCGTACTAGCTGGCCAGTAGGTATGTTGAGATATTGTGTCTGCGGTGGGAATGATGAAGATCTCCAATGAACACCCAAGACGCAGATAAAGGGTGAGTGAATATTAATTAATTGTGCTCTCTCCTCCTTCTCCTCAAACAGTCCTATATCCTATATCTAAACTATACAGTCCACTTTAAATTAATCATACCTTAATTATTATTATCTATTCAAATTTATTTACACTGGTCCAGAGTGCAGTGGAGTGAGTGTGAGAATATCGAAGGATCCCCTCGGGTGCGACCAGGAGTGGGTAAAGTTTCTCACACACCTCGCGGTAAAATTATACTAGTCGGTCATCTCCCCGGGAGATTGTTTGTTGCAAGTGGCGGTGTTCCAGATAGACAATCTCTCATAATTCCCCACAGTCAGTACCTCAGTCATGATAGAAGGTAGTCAGTACCTCAGTCATGATAGAAAGTAGTCAGTACCTCAGTCATGATAGAAGGTAGTCAGTACCTCAGTCATGATAGAAGATAGTCAGTACCTCAGTCATGATAGAAGGTAGTCAGTACCCCAGTCATGATAGAAGGTAGTCAGTACCTCAGTCATGATAGAAGGTAATCAGTACCTCAGTCATGCACGCATAACTGCAATAAACCACCTCAATTACTGGGAACGCTTGAAGTTCCTAAACCTGTACTCTCTAGAACGCAGGCGGGAGAGATACATTATTATATAAACGTGGAAAATTCTCGAGGGATTAGTACCAAACTTGCACACGAGAGTCACTCCCTACGAAAGCAAAAGACTCGGCAGGCGATGTAACATCCTCCCAATGAAGAGCAGGGGTGCCACTAGCACGTTGAGGGACAACACAATAAGTGTCAGGGGCCCAAGATTGTTCAACTGCCTCCCAGCATACATCAGGGGGATTACCAACAAACCCCTGGCTGTCTTCAAGCAGGCACTGGACAGGCACCTAAAGTCGGTACCTGACCAGCCAGGCTGTGGTTCGTTCGTTGGTTGGACTGCGTGCGGCCAGCAGTAACAGCCTGGTTGATCAGGTTCTGGTCCAACATGAGGCCTGGTCACAGACTGGGCCGCAGGGGCGTTGACCCCTGGAATTCTCTCCAGGTAAACTACAGGAAGGTGGTCAGTACCTCAGTCATGATAGAAGGTAGTCAGTACCTCAGTCATTATAGGTTGTCAGTACCTCAGTCATGACAGAAGGTAGTCAGTACCTAAAGTCATGATAGAAGGTAGTCAATACCTCAGTGATGATACAAGGTAGTCAGTACCTCAGTCATGATAGGTGGTGGTCAGTACCTCAGTTGTGGGGAATTATGAGAGATTGTCTATCTGGGACACCGCCACTTGCAACAAACAATCTCCCGGGGAGATGACCGACTAGTATAATTTTACCGCAGTCACTCCCGCGAGGTGTGTGAGAAACTTGAGTCACCCTGGTCACTGAAATGACATAAGATAAGATAAGATAAGATTTCTTCGGATTTTTAACCCCAGTTTAAATAAATCTGAATAGATAATAATAATAATTATGGTATTGTTAATTTTAAGTGGACTGTATGGTTTTAGATATAGAATATAAGACTGATTGAGGAGGAGGAGAGAACACAATTAATTAACATCCACTCATCCTTTATCTGCTTCCTGGGTTTTCACTGGACACCCTTATCATTCCCACCGCAGACACACACTATCCCAATATACCTACTGGCCAGATGGTTACTAAGACAATGTACATACTTACGGTGGGGAAGCCGCATTCTTGTTGATGTGCTTCGATTGATCTCGTGGTCTTGCTCGGTAGATATAGTTCTTCCGTCAAGATGATGGTATGGGTTGTCCCGCTGAGTCAAAGAAGATTAATTTCCTTGATCCTCTCTTACGCCCACGGGACCGGGCGTTTACTTAACATGTGGTTGATCAGGAGTAGCGATTCATATCCTCTCGCTATTTCCCTTTATTACAGTTTATCCGAATGAATTTAATCACGATATACACTATGGCTTAACGCCCCACCAGTCTATACACATTCACCGTCTCTATACCGTAATTCAGAGTCGATGAGTAAGGATGAAGTTGATCATCCCTTCCATATCCAACATGGCGGTCCTGGGATGGCGTCCCTATCCGTGCCGCCATATGGTACCTCCACTTCCAATTATTTATAAATCTGCCTCACTAGACTCAACGTCTCACCGTATTCATTAAGTATATTCAAGTCACTTCTATTATGAAACAACACCCAGAATCAGGGTTTACGACCGTATCTTGTCGTGTCTTCGCATCACTAGAGCCTGAATTAGGCCTAAAAACTCGATACTCCATTAAGCCGGGCCACACACTATTTCACTAAATTGTTGCCCGAATATCGGACTTTCCGGACCGAATGTCCCACGAATTACACGTCGCACACTTTGATATCACTCCATGTTTCGAAGTGAAGCCATTAAGTCTGGTCTGGCTGACGCTAACCCCCCATACCCGAAGGCATTCCCCCAATACCTTGAGTCTAGGCCTCTCCACACGTAACTGCTCTCACCACTTGAATCCGCGTCTCCCCTCCACACACACCTCTGCCCACGCTTATCTGATGGTTCTAATTTCATGTCCACATAAATGTTAAACCACCAGCAGCACATTAAAGATATCTATTCATATTGGAAAGTTTATCAATTACAACTTTTGGAAAATACCAATATTTTCCACACTGCAGCCGGGTAGAGTTCGTTGTTAGACGATTCAAATCGCATTATCTTGCAACAGGAGCTTCCAGCCTGCCCTGGACTGAGCAGCTGTTCTTCTGGTAGGTCGGATCACACTTCCTTCCTCTGGCCTCACCTGGTCTGTGTCGTCTTCAACATCACTCGTATCACTTTCCCTTAGGTTTTCATTCACAGTTGATAGAACTCCCTTTAATTCTAAGGGGATTAACTTATTAATGGTGTGTAAACTCTCTTGGCCGCAACACAACACTTTAACATTCCTGACAACACCCTGAGTGTCTGGGTACAATGTTACTACCTTGCCCAGAGGCCACAACGTTCTTGGTTGTTCAGTATCAATTAACATAATGTCACCTTGTTGAATATTTTGTTGATTCGCCGCTTCTGACGCACCATAAAAGTGTTCACGTAGTGTAAGAAGATATTCTTTGTGCCACACAGTAAACCAGTGATTAATTACTTTATTCAACATCTTAAATTTATCACTCAACACGGTCACATTATTATAATCCTCATCAATTTCCTCAGGATTATCTCTATAGATAGGTGCAGCTTCCAGTTTCTGCCCACATATCAAGTGAGAAGGAGTCAGTACTTCTGCTACGGGAGTATCAATTATGTACGAGAGAGGACGATTATTTATCCGATTCTCTGCCTCCAATAATACTGCCCGGAATTCCTCCAAGTTAATTCGTTTCCGGTGTAGTACTTTACGCAGACACCTCTTCACTGTACCTATCAGTCTTTCGTACAATCCCCCTTGCCAAGGGGCCCTGGGAGCTATAAACTTCCAGCCACACCCTCGCTGATTTAACAGAGACTGTACATCATTACTCTCATTTAATTCCTTCAAATGTTGTGCCCCCATTACAAAGTTAGTGGCATTATCTGAAATCATTAATCTCGGACAGGATCTCCTAGCTGCAAATTTATGAAACAGCTGTATGAACTGTTCGGCAGACAAATCCTGCGCCACTTCTAAGTTAACTGCCATTGTAGCGGTACAAGTAAATAAACACACATACACTTTTAAAGGAACACAATCTGCAGTACCCGTTAAAATGATTGGGCCACTGTAATCCACACCTGTTACATCAAATGGCTTTATTAACTGCACTTGTTCCTTGGGCAATGGTGGAGGTCCTGGGTACATGTAGGTTCTGGTATCCACCCGATGACACACTACACATGTTGTGGAAACTTTTTTGAGTCACTCAAGTTCCACAGGGAAAGTGAGCCGTATGGAGCCTTAGACATACCACGGATAGGCCCTCGGAGTTTATGAACCCACACACCCAACCAAAACATACACACATTCAAGTTGGCGGAGGTAACAATTGTGTACATTTTAATTGATAGATTTATTCTCCTAGGAAAGCTTAGGAAAGTTTGTACAGTTAGCAACTAATATTAGGATTATTGAGGCAACGTTAGATATTAATAATGTAGCTCTAGCACCCTAACATAGGTAGTTTTAAGGCCTGAATAGGCGAGCATTAGATTATGTTAGCTAACGAGAACTGGCAGCTCCACACTTGAATCTAAGCGGGAGAGAGCGCCACTTCTTTCTTCTTGACTTGGACATCGTGGTGTTAACAGGGTACTAAGAGCTAGAGCTCGGTCCCCCACGTGTCTTCAAAATACTTGCCTGGGAACCAAGAATCACAGAGGCTTCCCGACGTACTGTGGATTCGTCTCTGGCCCAGGCCCCAGCAGTAAGATAATATACTCTGCATTTCTCTTAGTAAAGCTGGCCGGCGATATTCGGAGTAAGGTGGGGTTATTTGAGCTATGGGTTATAAGCGGGCGAATGCCCACTATAAGGTAATAATTGTGGGCATTCCCCCTTAAGTATTAGTCTAGAAGCTATTGTCACTTACTGCATATATTGTTTAAGGAATATCCTTTGAAACCAGGGAACTCTGAGGTGCAGGCAGAACACTAATTACCACTTAATTTGCAGATTAAGGCTCTTCCCTTCACATGGTGTATGGAGGGGGTTATAGCTTAGGAAGACTAGGAGCCACATGTCCACTCCATCAAGTAAGTTAAACCCTTTCATAATCGTGCATGTAGTTGGGAATTCTTTTTACTGCAGTCAGCTAGAAATTTGTCCCATAGCCACTTGTAAGTCTGAGAGAAGTGTCTCAGAGTGTCGGTGTCAACAGTGCTTGTACAGAGTGCAGCTTACAAGAAGGCAGTCCCAAAACAAGTTTCTACACTATAGCGAAAGAGCAACATGTTCGTAACCCTTACTTGTTGATGTAATGTTAATCCTTGGGCCCCTGGGGCCGACATACGATGGATGATATTATCACAGACGGATGATTATACTTTTGAGACTACCAGACGATGCTTATATGTAACCCCACAGATTGTTAATGGGTTACTCTTTTCCCAGACTCCTGCTGGGTCTCACCAGTGACTGGCTGACCTTAAGTAAAATGCCTGTTTTAACCGCATGCCTGACGCGGGGCCGAACACGCTAACCGTCTCTTGAACACGGTAACCGTCTCGAACACGCAACCGTCTCTTGAACACGGTAACCGCCTTTTGAACACGGCACATTTCACTGAACCCCTTTTAGTATTACCGTCGTGTTGTAAACATACCCTTTTGATACAAACCCGTCTCCTGGTTACTAAAAACCTTTAAAAATGGATTTTGGTAGACCGAAGAACAATTGAGACATCGGGCATTCTTGACAGATGCCTGGGCCCGACGGCTATACTTTGCCTAGCGGCCAAAAAATTGCAAATTGTGATTTTGTAAATATTTCCCCACTATGTCTTGGTCATGAGTTTATGTAGTAATTATTTATTTTTTTAAATATTTGTTATGTGCTTCAGAAAAGATGTATATGACAAGAAAATGTTTTTTTGTGCTGAGTGTTAGGTATGGGAAAATTTTGGGATTTTCCGAAAGTTGAAATTGATAAATTTTCCAATATGAACAGATATCCTTAATGTACCGCTGGTAGCTTAACTTTCTGGGGGTATGAATAGAGAACCATCTAACTAGCGGAAAAGAAGGGGGGCAGAGAGGGAGAGGGAGGCAGTCAGTAAAAACCCAGCCTACCCACCAGATTTCAGGCGGTGATGGCAAGTGGAATTTGGTGAATACGACCGCCAAATCGGACTCAATCACCTCCTTTCGTAATGTGGAGGAGTATCAACCGGAGACGTGTATAAAGTGGGACAATCGGTCCAGGAGGCCCAGTGATGGGGCGTAATGGGGAAATAATGAATGGCGCCGGTAGGGATGCCCGCTAGGCCTATTTTAAACACCAGTGAAGCGACCATATGACAGGATCAAGTCGTAAACCCTGATGCTGGGTGGTTTTCGCCTTAGAATAAAATGAAATATGGTCGATGAATATTGTGAAATGGTGAATATAGTGAAACCGAGTTGTAAATAATCGGGGGGTGATTGTCCGGGCGGGTCTAGCGTGGGTACGCCGTACCCCGACCGCCATGTTGGATGTGGAGGAGATGAACTAACATATCGCAATTTATCTACTCAAATACAAGTATCGAGACGGTGAATGTGTATAAACTAGTGGGGCATCAAGCCAGGATATACATAGTGTGTAAAGTTATCCGTATAACAGTAATAAGGTCGGAATAGTGAGAGCATCTGAATCGCTACCCTGACCAACCACATGTTAACTAACGCCCGTCTCGTGGGCGTATAAGGGTTCAAGGAAATTAACCTTCCTTGACTCGACGGGACAACTCCTACCATCGTGATCGAACCAGACCGTAGGAGGACGTCAACAACGAATCGACTCCTCATCTAAAGCTAAGTACTCTCTGTTTTGACCTTCTATGTCGGCCGGCAAGATTGTTATAAATAGTAGATGTACTGTAGCTAGGTCATCGATCTACCATGCACCACTATGATGCTGTTAATTAGGTGAGTGATGGTCATGTTATCTTAATTGTGTGTTCTCTACCTTTCCTCTTACTTGATCAGTCGTCTAATACCTATACAGTCCACTTAAATTTAATCATACCATAATTATTAATATTATCTACTCAGATTTATTTATACTGGTCCAGAGTGCAGTGGGCTAACGTGAGAATATTGAAGGTACCCCTTGGGTGCGGCCAGGAGTGGGTAAAATTCTCACACATTGATGAGGTCTGCTCTTTATATGGGAAAAATTTCTTCATTATGCTGAGAAACTAAGAAAGATTCCAGGACTTCTATAATGGAGCAGTCCTCGCATGAACTTAATATTTTTAGCTGGAATATTGCATCACTTAGAAAAGACTTCCTGACCTTCATCATAACGAACCACCGAACCCATTGATATTGTGTGTCTACAAGAGTGCAGAGTCCCTGAAAATCCCAGCCCCTAAATTGCCATCATTTGTTGCATATAACCTCAAATCTACTAACTCTTGTGTTCTATATATTAAAAAAACACTTCCCATCAACTCACACATAAAAAACAGAGGGACTGCAATACCATGGTGTTAGGATTTATATTGGGAACTCTGCTCTCAACATATTTAATTTGTATGTTCCTGCTGATAAGTTCAATTCTTGGAGCTCCCAACTTGTGCTCAGTCTGAGCCTACTCTTATAATTGGAGATTATAATGCAAGATGCCACAGTTTGGTAATCGTAATGGTAACCAACTGTTGTCACTGTTAAATAGTCATGATAAATGTGCATATTGTAGGTGACTTGAACCCCACAATATGGAGGCATCCTTGATCTGTGTCTTGGCTTCAACATTATTTGCCATGTAGACCATTGTATCAGATATATCTAGACCATTTTCCCCAAAGGCTAACCTCATAGATATAGGTAAAACTATCCTTCTGGTGGAATATTCAAGGAAACTTTTGTTCCCTGATCAACATGATGACTTTGTTTACATGTGATGTGGTATAATTCCTATGATGTTCCTCTGTTGAGACCTTTAACAATGACCTTGTGGCAGTATTCAGAACTACTTAGAGTGCCTCAAAACCTCCTGGAACTCTTACCAACCAACTTCCATAACAATCATACCTCCTATAATAACCATACTTATTACAATGATCTAAACTTCGAACACTGAAACGTACTGCTCGCAGAATAGCCTAGCCTATAGAAAACATCGTACCCTGAATGCTGAGACTCTTTCAAACTGCCCTTGCTGCTGCCAGAGAGCGTATGACAGAGCTGCGCAAACTGACTGGAAAAATTTGTCAATGGTCTCAATGCTCACACCCACTTAGCCGAGCATGGAGGGACATAAATAAATTAAGGGTAACAGAACGGTCAGATTGCCACCCTCATCCCTTACATAGGGTGAATGAGCTAGTCAGTGCTTGGGCTGTTACATCAAGCTATGAAAATCTTCCCAGTACCACACAGGCGAAATTAAATGACAAATATGATGCTAGGGAGAGACTTGTTTGTTTATGCTCAGCAAGGAAGATGACTGTAACATTCCTTTCACTGACTTTGAACTTGATGCAGCACTAACTAAGAGGCAACTCCACGTCACCTGGTGAGGATGGTATTACCTACAATATACTAATATTGCTGTGTCGAAGTACCAGGCAATCCTTTACTCGAATTATACAACATGAGCTATGTAACTGGGAGCTCCCTAAATCTTGGACCAACAGCCTCATCATTCCCATTCCTAAGCCCAATCAACAAAATTCATTTGCCCAATATCTCTTACTAGCTGCTTATGTAAAACATTTGAAGGATGATTCTTAATCGTCTCATGTACAGAATCAAACATTTTTGTCCCCCCGTTGCATGGTTTCATGCATGGAAGGAGTGTGCACCATTGCATAGCCACCTTTCTCACTCTGCACACTGACAGTCATACACTACCTTCCTTGACCTTAAATCTGCTTTTGATGTTGCCAACAGACATGTAATCATTAGTGAACTTGCCAGAATGGATGTTGGAGGATGGCTTCTCCGCTGGATTAAGCTACCTGTCCAACAGAAAGTCTTCTGTGTTGTTCAGGCATAGAAGTATAACTAAAGACTTTGATAGGAACCCCCAGGGGGTGTGTCCTCCCACTCTATTCAAAATTCAATTTAAAGCCTTCAATGCAC
>WNWK01024802.1:0-29260 GCA_009830355.1 Cherax destructor
ATGGAGGCTTGTTGTCAACACGGCTGTCTACCACTGTCATGGAGGCTTGTTGTCAACACGGCTTCTACCATTGTCATGGCGGATTGTCAACACGGCTGTCTACCACTGTCATGAAGGCTTGTCAACACGGCTGTCTACCACTGTCATGAAGGCTTGTTGTCAACACGGCTGTCTACCACTGTCATGGAGGCTTGTTGTCAACACGGCTGTCTATCACTGTCATGGGCTTGTTGTCCACACGGCTGTCTACCATTGTCATGGCGGATTGTCAACACGGCTGTCTACCACTGTCATGGCGGCTTGTCAACACGGCTGTCTACCACAGTCATGAAGGCTTGTCAACACGGCTGTCTACCACTGTCATGGAGGCTGCTTGTCAACACGGCTGTCTACCACTGGCATGACGGCTTGTCAACACGGCTGTCTACCACTGGCATGAGCGTTGTCAACACGGCTGTCTACCACTGTCATGAGGCTTGTCAACACGGCTGTTACCACTGTCATGGGGCTTGTCAACACGGCTGTCTACCACTGTCATGGAGGCTTGTTGTCAACACGGCTGTCTACCACTGTCATGGAGCTGCTTGTCAACACGGCTGTCTACCACTGTCATGAGGCTTGTTGTCAACACGGCTGTCTACCACTGTCATGGGGCTTGTCAACACGGCTGTCTACCACTGTCATGGAGGCTTGTTGTCAACACGGCTGTCTACCACTGTCATGGAGCGTTGTCAACACGGCTGTCTACCACTGTCATGAAGGCGTTGTCAACACGGCTGTCTACCACTGTCATGGGGCTTGTTGTCAACACGGCTGTCTACACTGTCATGGAGGCTTGTGTCAACACGGCTGTCTACCACTGTCATGGCGGCTTGTTGTCAACACGGCTGTCTACCACTGTCATGGAGGCTTGTCAACACGGCTGTCTACCACTGTCATGGGGCTTGTTGTCAACACGGCTGTCTACACTGTCATGGAGGCTTGTCAACACGGCTGTCTACCATGTCATGGCGGTTGTCAACACGGCTGTCTACCACTGTCATGGAGGCTTGTCAACACGGCTGTCTACCACTGTCATGAGGCTTGTCAACACGGCTGTCTACCACTGTCATGGAGTGCTTGTCAACACGGCTGTCTACCACTGTCATGAAGGCTTTGTCAACACGGCTGTCTACCACTGTCATGGCGGCTTGTCAACACGGCTGTCTACCACTGTCATGAGGCTTGTGCAACACGGCTGTCTACCACTGTCATGAGGCTTTTGTCAACACGGCTGTCTACCACTGTCATGGGGGCTTGTTGTCAACACGGCTGTCTACCACTGTCATGGAGGCTTGTTGTCAACACGGCTGTCTACCACTGTCATGAAGGCTTGTCACACGGCTGTCTACCACTGTCATGGGGCTTGTTGTCAACACGGCTGTCTACCACTGTCATGAGCTGACGGCTGTCTACCACTGTCATGAGGACTTGTTGTCCGGTGCTACCATTGCATGGCGGTGTGACGGCTGTTGAGGATCTGTCGAGGCGTGGTTGTAGAGGATGTCGTGGTGGGAAGGCTTGTGGAGGCACGGTGGTGTTACCACTGGTCTGGTGGGGAGGCGTGATGTAGTGGCAGGCTGTGGTACGATGTCATGAGGATGGTGTTGTCAGAGACGGTCGTGTGTGCCATGTCGTGAAGCTTAGTGGGATGTCTGGTGGTAGTTGGAGGCTGGTGGTAGTGAAGAATGTCATGTGGTAGTGAAAGGTGGGAATGTCATGGAGGACTGAAGCTGGGATCGCCACCGCACCAAAGGCCCGTCACCAGCTGCTGTTGTGGCTGCTGCACACACACACAGGATGTTAGGAAGTATTTCTTTGTCATGGAGGCTGTCAGAAATTGGAATAGTCTGCAGTGACTAGTGAGGAAGGAACTCATAGTTTCAAGACGGTATGCTACAGCTTCATGGAGCAGGGAGATGTGGACAGGCTGCGACCATGAAGAGACAGGGCAGGGCTTGTGTCAACTCGGCCTGTCAACCACATATAGGTGGTGCACACCACGCTGTCAACCATGTCAGATTGAGACAGTGCAGAGGTTTCAACAAGTTAGTCCCGAGCTAGGAATGTCCTGTGAGGAAGGTTAAGGAACTCACCTGTGACACTGGAGGACTAGAGGATATGATAACGACTGCTACCACAATATGGAGGTGCGGGTGATCAGGACCGGGTTACCCTGGAGAATTCAAGGGGTCAACGCCTCGGCCGGTCTGTGACCAGGCCTCATGTTGACAGGCCTGATCAACAAGCTGTTACTGCTGGCCGCACGCAGTCCAACATACGAACTACAGCCTGGCTGGTCAGGTACCGACTTTAGGTGCCTGTCCAGTGCCTTCTTGAAGACAGCCAGGGGGGTGGTGGTAATCCCCCTGATGTATGCTGGGAGGCAGTTGAACAATCTTGGGCCCCTGACACTTATTGTTTTGTCCCTCAACGTGCTAGTGGCACCCCTGCTCTTCATTGGGGGGATGTTACATCGCCTGCTGAGTCTTTTGCTTTCGTAGGGAGTGATTTTCGTGTGCAAGTTTGGTACTAATCCCTCGAGAATTTTCCATGTGTATATAATAATGTATCTCTCCCGCCTGCATTCTAGAGAGTACAGATTTAGGAACTTCAAGCGTTCCCAGTAATTGAGGTGGTTTATCGCAGTTATGCGTGCGGTGAAGGTTCTCTGCACATTTTCAAGGTCAGCAATTTCACCCGCCTTGAAAGGTGCAGTTAGTGTGCATCAAGCCTAGATAGAACAAGCGATCTGTAAAGTGTCAACATGGGCTTAGCATCCCTGGTTTTGAAGGTTCTCATTATCCATCCTGTCATTTTTCTAGCAGATGCAATTGCTACGGTGTTATGGTCCTTGAAGGTAAGATCCTCTGACATGATCACTCCCAGGTCTTTAACATTAGTTTTTCGCTCTACTGTGTGGTTGGAATTAGTTTTGTACTCCGATGAGATTTTAATTTCTTCACGTTTTCCGTATCTGAGTAATTGAAATTTCTCATCATTGAACTTCATATTGTTTTCTGCAGCCCATTTAAAGATTTGGTTTATGTCTACTTGGAGTCTTGCAGTGTCTTCAACGGTGGACACTGTCATACAGATTCGGGTGTCATCTGCAAAGGAAAACACGGCACTGTGGTTTATATCCCTGTCTATGTCCGATATGAGGATGAGGAACAGGATGGGAGCGAGTACTGTGCCTTGTGGAACAGAGCTTTTCACAGTAGCTGCCTCAGACTTTACTCTGTTGACTACTACTCTTTGTGTTCTACTTGTTAGGAAATTATAAATCCATCTACCAACTTTTTTTGTTATTCCTTTATCACGCATTTTGTGTGCTATTACACCATGGTCACACTTGTCAAAGGCTTTTGCAAAGTCTGTGTATATAACATCTGCATTCTGTTTGTCTTCTAGAGCATCCAGGACTTTGTCGTAGTGGTCCAGTAGTTGGGACAGACAGGAGCGGCCTGCTCTAAACCCATGCTGCCCTGGTTGTGCAATTGATGGGTATCAAGATGGGTGGCGATCTTGCTTCTTAGAACCCTTTCAAAGATTTTTATGATATGGGACGTTAGTGCTATTGGTCTGTAGTTTTTTGCTATTGCTTTACTGCCCCCTTTGTGGAGTGGGGCTATGTCTGTTGTTTTTAGTAACTGCGGGACGACCCCAGTGTCCATGCTCCCTCTCCATATGATGTTAAAAGCACGTAATAGGGACTTCTTGCAGTTCTTGATGAACATGGAGTTCCATGAGTCTGGTTGTTGTTCTCGACTTTGATTTTGCATAAGAAAAGAAATACTTTGGGTTTCTTTCAATTTCATTTATGGCTTTTAGTTCTTCCTGCGTTTCTTGATTCCTGTAAGATTCCTTTAGTTTTAATTCGATGTTTGCTATTTCTCTGACTAGTGTCTCCCTTCGTATTTCAGATATATTGGCCTCCTGTAGCCGCTCCATTATTCTTTGCCTTCGCTTGTATAGGGAGCACCTCTCTCTTTCTAGTTTGCATCTTCTCCTCCTTTTCCTTAAGGGAATTTGCCTTGAGCAAACCTCAAGTGCCACAGAGTTAATTTGTTCTAGACATAGGTTAGGATCCGTGATGCTTAGGCAATCTTCCCAGTTTATATCATATAGGACTTGGTTTACTTGTTCCCACCTTATGTTTTTGTTATTGAAGATGAATTTGGAGAAGGCTCCCTCGCGGCTGATCACATTTTGTTTATCTGGGGCTCCCCGCATGCATGTCTGGACCTCTATTATGTTGTGATCTGAGTATATTGTTTTTGATATGATGACATTTCGTATCAGATCATCATTGTTGGTGAAGATGAGGTCCAGCGTATCCTCTAATCTTGTGGGCTCTACTATTTGCTGGTTTAAGGTGAATTTAGTGCAGAGATTTAAAAGTTCATGCATGTGCGAGTTTTCATCTGATCTGCCTCCTGGTGTTATCTCTGCTACCACATTGTTTTCAATGTTCCTCCATTTTAGGTGCCTGAGGTTGAAATTCTCCAGGAGCAAGATGTTGGGGGCAGGAGCTGGAAGATTTTCCAGACAGTGGTCAATTTTCAGAAGCTGTTCCTGGAATTGTTGGGACGTTGCATCCGGGGGCTTGTAGACAACCACGATGACCAGGTTTTGATTCTCTACCTTTATTGCTAATACTTCAACTACATCATTTGAGGCATTTAGTAGTTCTGAACATATAAGTGACTCTGTGATATACAGGCCAACCCCTCCCCCCTTTTTTGCCTGTTCACTCTGTCACACCTGTATAGGTTGTAGCCCGGGATCCATATTTCATTGTCCAAGTGATCTCTTATGTGGGTCTCTGTGAAAGCCGCAAACATAGCATTTGAATCAGTTAGCAGTCCACGAATGTAAGGTACCTTGTTGTTTGTTGCTGGCTTTAGACCCTGTATATTTGCAAAGATGAATGTCGTTAGATTGGTGGTATGGGGGGGGTCTTTTTTTCCAGGCACTAATATTTGTTGTATTGGAGTGGAGGCCATTGACTGTGATTCCACTCCAGAAATTATTGCAATTGGTGTACAATTTCTGTCATTTCCTGCCAGCTTTTTTTCCTTCCTGGCTCTAAAAAAAAGTCTCTCTCCGGAGTGGTTGTGGTTACCCAGGTTTTGCCATGGTCTGGATGTTCTGTGTCGCCTCGTACCCTTTAGGTGGTATGCCTGGCAATATAAGTTATAGCACTGTCTTTCCTGAATTGATGTGTGGCACATTTCAGGGTGGAAAAACTTACAGGACTGGAGGTTGCATTTGCCTGTTTTCATATGGGCACGGCATTTTTTGGGATGATCATAATTGCATGTCCCATCTGATTTCCCAGATTTTCCATGCCTGCAGATACCAAGTGCATAATATTCACATAGGCCTGGTTTCTGTTTGCCCTGGTTTTTTGTGACTGTGTTCCCCATTGGTGGGTGTGTTCCTGTCTCGTGTCTGTCTTCGACACTAGTGCTAACAATGGAGCCTTCAACTGTTTCTGATAATTTATCTTCAGTATTTCCCTGGGCATCCCCTTGTTTACTATTTACCATTGTATTGCTAGTTTGTAACACTGTTTTTTGTGTCCTTGTCTACACCTGTTTCCCCATCATTTATTTCACTAGAGCTACTGTCCCTCTTCAGGTCACCATCATTTATTTCTCCATTCTTACAGTTACTGTCTACCATTTCAACATCTGTACCAGGGGCGGTAGCACCATCTGGCCCAGAGTTTTTACTTTCCCAACTGTTATAGAAAGCTGTCATGTTTTTTATGAAGTCCGATTTGGTGTTGTCATCTTTTAATATCGATGTGATTTTATTCCACAGTTCGGTCTCATTTGGACATACCCAAAAACACTTCCCTTGTTTAATATCTCGGGTAGTAGAGTCTTGATTGTCTACACAAGGGGCGTGGCAGCATTTACCACAAAAGTTGCATGTAATCCATGCAGTGGAACGTTTGTTTGTTTGCATACTACACAGGGTTTCATGATTGATTTTGTTGGTTGTTTTATTGTATATTCTACTAATAGCTTCCCTGAAGTGGTGATCCATCTATTTGTATCGTATCTATTTTATTTGCATGTGTAAGTGTTTGGACAATCTTACCGCTTTAAGTTATTGTTATTGTTATTGTTTGGGTGTTTGATAAGGTCCCTTAAAACTCCGTCCGCTTATTGAATCCAGTCGAGGATACCAGTTTTGAATCAGGTCGAGGATACCAGTTTTGAATCTGGTCAATGGTTCCCTTATTTCTTGGATCTGACGAGATCCAGTGTCACTTATTTAATGAATCCTGTAGGGATTGTTTGGGTTATGCGAGACAGACCAGACAGACCGATTGTATGAGAGATGGAAACCAGGAATACGAGGGCACAGCAGGAAGTTGAAAACTCAGATGACTCATAAGGGTGTTAGGAAGTATTTCTTCAGCCTTAGAGTTGTCAGGAAGTGGAACACTCTGAAGAGGGAAATGGGAAAGGCGGGATCCAGACATAGCTTTAAGAAGAGGTACAATAAGGCTCTGGAAGCCAGGAGAGAGAGAACCTAGTAGCACCCAGCAAAGAGACAGGGCCAGGAGCTGTGATTCGACAACTGCAACCATATCAAAGAGTATGTTACAATTTATTTGGCATATGTCACACTCCCATATAGGCTGCCTCCCAACCAGTGAACCGGGTGCTAAGGTTTTAACGATCATAGGACACGTTAAATCAATACCTTGGTTCATTGACCAATCACAGACAAGCCTGCCATAATTGAAGCAACATGGTTCACTTGTGCCAAGCCAATTGACAGACTTGTCTGAGCTGCTGGTTGATACAGTGCACTCTGGCTTCTGCTTCCGCCATCTTGTCACCGTCTCTGTACATAAGTGTATAAATCTAACAAATTATATCTGGTTCAGGAAATACAACTTGTATTCTATTGCTGAGTTTGTTTGCTCCACTTTGAAACCCATTACGACCAGGTTGATGGTCGTACTATACCTGTGTTCGTAATAATAGGTGAGTACGTACATACATGTGATACAGGTTTGCTGCTACGGATGTGTCAGTATTAGTCAGCATGTATCAACAACCTCTTAGCAAACTGCTTCATCTTGTCCCAGAGTTGTTCATTCCAATCCTTCAGACAATAGTCTTATTTCTCTCTCTCTCTCTCTCTCTCTCTCTCTCTCTCTCTCTCTCTCTCTCTCTCTCTCTCTCTCTCTCTCTCTCTCTCTCTCTCTAACTCCTTGAAAGCCGTAATCATTTCTGTCCTCACTAATATCTTAGTCAGTTCTTCTGACCTGGAGTTTTACGACTCTCGCCCTGGGTTCAACCCTCACTCGTTCCCTGGTTTTTTTTTTTTTTCGTATTTACCGAGAATTACTTCTCATTGTTTTCAAAGCTTTTGATGGTATAAGACACAAATTTGTTATCCCCGAAGTGCAGTCAGTCCTTTAGCTTTCTTCTTCATCATATCTGAATAAGCTTCTCTTGTGCTGAGATTCTTCAAGTACTTACAAGGAAGTAATGTGTGTCGTCAATTTCCCTGATCTCGCATCTTGTCTTGCGTCATTAACCTCTTAAACACAGTTGTTTCTCATCTTATATCCCTGGTTCTTCATCACCAGCTGCTGCCTGTCTCATTTTTATATATTAAGTATTATTATTGTTGAAGAAAAGTAACTGTATTTGTATTTTTTTTTTATTAACACATCGGCCGATTCCCACCAAGGCAGGGTGGCCCAAAAAAGAAAAACTTTCATCATCATTCACTCCATCACTGTCTTGCCAGAGGGGTGCTTTACACTACAGTTATAAAACTGCAACATTAACACCCCTCCTTCAGAGTGCCGGCACTGTACTTCCCATCTCCAGGACTCAAGTCCGGCCTGCCGGTTTCCCTGAATCCCTTCATAAATGTTACTTTGCTCACACTCCAACAGCACGTCATGTATTAAAAACCATTTGTCTCCATTCACTCCTATCAAATACGCTCACACATGCTTGCTGGAAGTCCAAGCCCCTCGCACACAAAACTTCCTTTACCCCCTCCCTCCAACCTTTCCTAGGCCGACCCCTACCCCGCCTTCCCTCCACTACAGATTTATACACTCTCGAAGTCACTCTGTCTCGTTCCATTCTCTCTACATGTCCAAACCACCTCAACAACCCCTCTCTGGATAATAGTTTTGGTAATCCCGCACCTCCTCCTAATTTCCAAACTCCGAATTCTGTGCATTATATTCACACCACACATTGACCTCAGACACGACATCTCCACTGCCTCCAGCCTTCTCCTCGTTGCAACATTCATCACCCATGCTTCACACCCATTTAAGAGTGTTGGTATAACTATACTCTCATACATTCCCCTCTTTACTTCCATGGACAAAGTTCTTTGTCTCCACAGACTCCGAAGTGCTCCACTCACCCTTTTCCCCTCATCAATTCTATGATTCACCTCATCCTTCATAGACCCATCTGCTGACATGTCCATTCCCAAATATCTGAATACATTCACCTCCTCCATACTCTCTCCCTCCAATCTGATATCCAATCTTTCGTCACCTATTCTTTTTGTTATCCTCATCACCTTACTCTTTCCTATATTCACTTTCAATTTTCTTCTTTTACACACCCTACCAAATTCATCCACCAACCTCTGCAACTTCTCTTCAGAATCTCCCAAAGCACAGTGTCATCAGCAAAAGCAACTGTGACAACTCCCACTTTGTATTTGCTTCTTTATCTTTTAGCCCCACACCTCTTGCCAAGACCCTCGCATTCACTTCTCTTACAACCCCATCTATAAATATGTTGAACAACCACGGTGACATCACACATCCTTGTCTAAGGCCCCCTTTTACTGGGAAATAGTCCCCTTCCCTCCTACACACTCTAACCTGAGCCTCACTATCCTCATAAAAACTCTTCACTGCTTCCAGTAACCTACCTCCTATTCCATACACCTGCAACATCTGCCATATTGCCCCCCTATCTACCCTATCATATGCCTTTTCCAAATCCATAAATGCCACAAAAACATCTTTACCCTTATCCAAATACTGTTCACCTATATGTTTCACTGTAAACACTTGGTTTACACACCCCTACCTTTCCTAAAGCCCCCTTGTTCATCTGCTATCCTGCTTTCTGTCTTACTCTTAATTCTTTCAATAATAACTCTACCATACACTTTACCAGGTACACTCAACAGACTTATTCCCCTATAATTTTTGTACTCTCTTTTGTCCCCTTTGCCTTTATACAAAGGAACAATACACGCTCTCTGCCAATCCCTAGGTACCTTACCCTCTTCCGTACATTTATTAAATAATAGCACCAACCACTCCAACACTATATCCCCACCTGCTTTTAACATTTCTATCTTTATCCCATCAATCCCAGCTGCCTTACCCTGTATTTGTGTATACCTGAATAAAATTAGGTAGAGGGGCAGTAGAGTAGGGGTAGTGTAGGGGCAGTATAGGAACAGGAGGGGCAGTTGAACTAACTGAACCTGACAGAGGTCAGGTTCAGTTAGGTCAGATGAGGTTAGGTTCAGTAAGGTCAAAGTGTATGTCACCTGGTGAAGTTATGGCGGGTAGCGTCAGTTTAATAAAATAGGGAACGGGTTGCCAATCATCATTTGTGGGAGTATATTTGCTTAAGAGTTGAAGTTACGTAAACAAGTATTGAGTGTCACCTACCTTGCTTGTCACCTACCTTGTCTTGTCACCTACCTTGCTTGTCACCTACCTTGCTTGTCACCTACCTTGCTTGTCACCTACCTTGCTTGTCACCTACCTTGCTTGTCAATTACCTTGCTTGTCTTCTCTTCTGTTATGTCAAAGAAAAATTCCTCTGCTGGTGAACTGCAAATAGCCTCAAAATAGTCTGTTTTCTATTTCAATTTTCCTTTGGTTTTCACTTTTATTTAATAGATTTCTTTTTCTGTCATGGTATAGCTTTCCTAGTGTTGGTAGCCATCTTAGAGTATAGCTTTCCTAGTGTTGGTAGCCTTCTTAGAGTATAGCTTTCTAGTGTTTATAGCTTCATTCTATAATTTTTTAGCGCTCTTGTGCACTGGAGCCTGGCTGACCACTGACGTCCACCTCCATTGGTTGTCAGACTACCATTGTTCAGGAATAATGACCCTCGTTGTTCTGTTGGGTGTCAGACTACCATTGTTCAGGAATAATGACCCTCGTTGCTCCATTGGTTGTCAGACTGCCATTGTTCAGAATAATGACCCTCGTTGTTCCATTGGTTGTCAGACTGCCATTGTTCAGGAATAATGACCCTCGTTATTCCATTGGTTGTCGAACTGCCATTGTTCAGGAATAATGACCCTCGTTGTTCCATTGGTTGTCAGACTGCCATTGTTCAGGAATAATGACCCTCGTTGTTCCATTGGTTGTCAGACTACCATTGTTCAGGAATAATGACCCTTGTTGTTCCATTGGTTGTCAGACTGTCATTGTTCAGGAATAATGACCCTCGTCAAAGAGTAATCCTGGCATCTCACTGGAGCAGAGATTTACCTCTTGGATTGCAAGGAACTCATAACAATTGAAAATTTGCTAGATCGTTTACCGTAGCTTAAAGAAATCCTTAAAAGTAGAGGAAGGTTTGCCACAGTGGAAGATGTGTGCCTAAGTGGCCAAGTTGATGGATGTTATGAAGCAAGACTGAGAGCCACACACATAAGGATGAACACCTGTGAGCCTACTGGCCCATACTAAACAAGTCTTTTTTCCAAATTCAATCGACAAAATATTTGTCAGCCCCATTTCAATGTTAGGTGAATGGTCACAAATGCAACCAGTGTGACACTGACATTGGTTGCATGTCTGGTGTTTACTAGCAGGAAGCTGGTGACATCTGGCTAACATAATATACATGGTCTACAATCACCCACAAGTTGATGAATAAGACATGTCTAACACTTAGGTATCTTAATAATGAGTAAGATACATGTCAACATAGGTATCTTTGTTGTTTGACAGTAAAGATAAGTATCGAACATGTATTACCCATCTGAACCATCTAGCTTTTGTAAGATATTTAAATTAACTGTGTTATATGTTATTGTTATTGCTTTCGCAAGGCCAAAATCGCCCGGGCAGATCTGCCTTACATCAACCGCACACATGCCAAACTTATAACCACGTTTCGGTCCGATTTACCATTAACTATTGTTCCAGTAAGGGTTTTTGTGTGCCTGTTGCCCTAGATTTTCTGGGATACCCAGACCACATCTAGCAAGGCACACCAGACCAGTTCAACCAGACCAAGCCGGTGCTTGAACCTTCTGCTTGAAAGATAGAAGTAGGAGACAGAGGTTTTCATCACTCACCTTTCTTTATGATGCTGCTCATCCTCACTGTATATAATGTTATTCATCCTCAGGCTGTACATGATGCTCAGCTTCTGCACATGATGTTACTCAGCCTCACACTGCACATGATGTTACTCAGCCTCCACACTGTACATGATGCCTTTCAATCTTACACACTCTTTACATGATGCTGCTCATCCTTGCTGTCATGATGCTGCTCATCCTTACATGTACATGATGCTGCTCATCCTTACACTGTGCATGATGCTGCTCATCCTCACCCAATATACTCAATATTCATCCTCAAGCTGCACATGATGCTACTCAACCTCTTACTGCACATGATGCTACTCAGCCTCACACTGGCCATGATGCTGCCCACCCTCATACTGTACATACCCAGCCCATCCTCACACTGTGTACAGACCATCCTCCTACACAATACAGCCCATCTTCCACACTTTGTTCACAATACATGGCCATCCTCACACTGTACATAATGCCAGCCCATCCTCTTTATAAATAACGAACGTATTGTGGAAGCGATATACTAGCCCCTGGTATATCCCCCTGCTCCAGATGTTCCCCTCCCTTTCGCATATAATGAATGTAACGAATAACAATGCGAAACTTAACACTGAACAAACGAAATGTTCCACGTTACTTAAAGATTCCCAAACTGACACGAACACGTTAAAAAACGACGGTGTATTTTGAAGAGGGTAGTTAGAACAATGACCTGCTTTTATTTCTCCCTCCCCCTGGTGTGACCTCCGCCTCGTTATGCTAGGTCAGGGCCCTGAGAGGGGTCAAGAACCTCCCGGACACCAGGTCCACGCACCCTGATACCAGGTCATGCACTCCCACACCTCCTGACACTAGTCATCTTCACAGCTAATCTCTCAGGTGATTAATGGCCATGTTTCTGGTGCAACTGGCCACATGTCTCCGGGTCACAGCTGGCCATGGCTGGCAGCTGGTCATGCAGAGCTGTTGGTGAACAGACTACACAAACTCCGTCTCACCACTGCAGTAACACAGCTGAACCCCCAGTAGCAAGTTGTCCATTCACATCAAGACAAGACCCCACAACACCATGCTACAACCCCACAACACCATGCTACAACCCCCACAGCCACCATGCTACAACCCCCACAACACCATGCTACAACCCCACAACACCATGCTACAACCCCACAACACCGTCTACAACCCCGCAACACAATCCACCTCACAACAACACAATACTATTGCCCCCAAACACCACACTACCCTTACAGCAACACTAAACTACATTATGCAGATACAAATCACTGAGAGGGTATACATCACTACAAGATGTATACACCACTGTGGGTATACAGCACTACAAGATGAGGTATACATCACTTCAAGAAAGGTATACATCACTTCAGAAGGTATACATCACTACAAGATGTATACTACAAGTGGGTATACAGCACTACAAGATGGTACATCACTGCAAGATGGTATACATCACTTCAAGAAGGTATACATCACTTCAAGAAAGTATACATCACTACAAGATGTATACACCACTACAAGAAAATGGGTATACAGCACTACAGATGGTACACATTACTACAAGATGGTATACATCACTACAAGATGGTATTCATCACTACAAGATGGTACATACATCACTACAAGATGTATACATCACTACAAACTGAGTTCAGCTTTATATCTCTTCCTTACTACACATTGCAACAGTATTCAACACAAGAGTGTAGGTTTCTTGTTGTTTACTATGAATAAAATTCATAATAGTCTCAACTTGTAGATAAAGTGGGGTATAGGTTTCCACTTGGCCTGTTATGGAGAGAAAGAGTAATTACTCTGGTTTAACCCTCACTGTGTGGTTGATCAAGAACTCTAGCAAGGAGAGGAAAGTGTGCCTAGTGACACTATGCTACATACATGTGTTTAATCAAGCTGTTTGGGGAAGGAAGAGTCCTGGCCCCTTCCGGGAGGGCTAAGTCCATCAGAGGAGAGCTGAGAGGCTAAGAGATACCCCCTTTACTGGAGAATTTCCTCCATAAGTTTAGTGTTTACTAATAATAATAATAATAATAATAATAATAATAATAATAATAATAAAATATAATAACAAAGGATGGATTGGTCTCAACTAGGTGCTGCAGTCCTTTGCGGCCTCGCGGGTAAGTCAGTTTAACTGTCAATAATCTACTCCCTAATGCAAAATTTTTTTATCTACCCCCTAATGCACAATAATCATCACCCCTCCCTTACATACAAATCAATAATAAAAACTCAAGGGCAGTAGTAGTTTTTTCTAACACCACAGATTCGGCCAACAACGCACTATCCCACACCAGCCACTAGGCTGGAATCTCTCCACATAATATATTCAACCTGTGATATCAAAGACTCGGGAACAAAGAAAGGGTAAACTTACAGCAGCTCGAAACGTCTTTATAATACCAGAAAATTAACTCTTCAATTATCCTTACTTTTGCTTTATTTAAAATAACAAGACAAAGCAAGCTGTAATTAGGTGTAAACGGGGGAATACAATGGGTTTTTTTTAAGGCGACATGAAAATATGTCGTGTGTTCAGGTTTAGTGTGTTGAGGTTGTGCTGGGGTGAAGGATACACAGGGGAGGAAATACACTGAAGTCAGCAAGAGACGATTTGGGTTATATCTAGCTATGTTAATGGCAGATAGTCTAAATCATAGTCTTGTGGGGCTCTTGTGTGGGCAGAGGAACTGCAGCACCCCCTATTTTCACTCTATATTAAAGAAAAAAAGACTCATTATATTGAATGTTATTGATAAATGACTCTTCGAGTGAAAGCGGGTGCTGCAGTTCCGCAGTGCCTATACACGAGCCGCCACACTAAACGTTTAATATTCCCTGTAACACAAATTATTCTCAGACCAGAGTTAAACAACGCCCAGTAGACACTAGGCGTTGTTTGCCGTGCCGGGCACCAGGCTTGTGTTTCCCGTTGTTTTATTTCATCTTTCAACATGCTACCCTCGTGGGCCAGTTCATGTAGCAGGATCGATGAAACAAATGGAATATAGACTGGGAAACAATCCTAGTGCCTACTGGGTACTCACACTTATGTTGGGGGGACTGTGATATAGTACTGAGATTTGAGAGGAGTGCTGAGTTCGAGTCATGACCTGATCTGAGAATTTTGTTATTATTTCTGTTTGCGAACTGGTACGTTATGTATGAAGGGGCCCGGTCATGGATCGAGCGTTGACCCCCAGAACACCCTCCAGGCAGGTAGGTATTTTAATTTTATTTAGCAAAAGTAAATTGGATTCATCAGCAGTAACAGCTTGGTTGACGGCCCCAATCCACTGGGAGGCCTGGCCAAAGACTGGGGCGGGGGGTTGACCCCCGGAACACCCCTCCATGTAGGTAGGTGGGTAGTGGGCTGGTACCCTAACCTGTACAAAAGTTACAGTGGACAAACATAGCTGTTTCCTTGTCATTTTTCCCCTCACAAGGATGGACTGCTCATACAAAGTGTTGCAATGTGTCAGCCTGAGCTGGGAGACTTCAGTAGGGCAATGAGGACATCGTATATTCCATTCAAGGTTCATCAGCTACGCAGCTTCAAAGGTTTCGTTCCAGCAGAGCTACATGCAGTTCTATCACATGGGGAAATTTCCATCTCAGGATAGTCTCCATGCACAGAGAAAAGGAATTTTTTGAAGATAGCTCAGCATCCCAAAGCGGGGACATGAGAAAGAAGGGAGGGGAGGGAGGGGGGGTGAGAATGGGAAAGAACGGGGAGGAAAGGGAGGGGGTCAGTTGCCTCCTTGGCTGGCCGTTACTACCGGCGACAGCTGCTTGCTCCACCAAACAATGGTGGTACCCCGGGAAAACTAACGTCACACGCCTGCTATACACCCCTCATACACGTGCTACACACCCACCATACACGTGTCATACACCACATATCGTATATATTATACATCCATTTTACTTTAAAAGTAAGCATGACTTTTTTTTAACCTTGAATGATTACAAATGTGCATTGCATCGATCATTAATTAATGTTTACAGAGAGAAAAAAGAAGAGAGAGGAGAGAGAGAGAGAGACAGGGGGGTTGTCAGGTGGCGGAAACCAGACCTATAAAAAATTATAAAATAACTTGCCTTTATTTTTTATTAATGTGTATTACTCTTAAATTTAACAAAGTTAAATTTAGTGTATTAACATCCGGGGTCCCAGACTATTCAACATCTTACCAGAAGATACCCGAAACACGGCTGGAACCAGTGGAAGCCTTCAAGAGGAAACTGGACAAATATCTTCACCAGGTGCCAGACCCAACCAGGCTGTGATGGATATGTGGGGCGGGGGGGCCTCCAGCAGCAACAACCTGGTTGACCAGGCTGCCAGACGAGCCTAGCCCATCGACTTCAGAAGTGATACTCAAAAATCTTCAAATGTATATCAAAGGAAAGGTAGTGAATCATGTAAATTTTCAATTTTCCCAAGCACCGACCCCCAAAAACTCGCCTTCATCTCTATCCACACACTTCCCCTTTCCCCCTTTTAACTCTACAACCTCACATTACTGACCTTGCTGATCCTACATCGTGTGGATGGTGAAACGGGGCATAAGGCAGGACAGATGCCCAGCTCATTGCTTATTCTGCCTATCACTTTAAATGACCTCATTTATCAATGTGGCTTGGTTGCACTATTCTTTAACTTTTGCTAATGGTTACTCCTAGCTGTGTTTGTAACTCGCTGATCTAGTGTTTGCCCAACTACACTCCTTGTGCTTTCAGGTCCCGATATTCAACATATATAAAAGTATTACCAATGGGCCCCTAGCTGTCTTCAAGGGGGAACTGAATAAGTTCCTTAATAAGTCGTTCAGACCCAGCCGGGCTGAGTTCGTGGTTGGACTGCGTGCGACCATCAGAAAAAGCCCTTTTGATCAGGCCCTGATCCACCGGATGCCCCCGGGACTAGGACCGGGCTAAAGGAACCCCCCAGGTAGACACCAAGCAGCATGCTTACGATTCATATTAGAAAACTACTTAATGACCACTCACATACAAAACCATACAGCCCCAATGTAAATCCAACATCCATCCAGGGAGGCACCGACCTGTCATCTGCATGTGAAACTGAAGCCGGTTAAACTATGCATTTGCATTCTAGTATGTCCTTCTTTTTCCCGTCTCATGAAACCTGTAATATATTTTTTTTTTGTTTCGGGGAGTTTTTCTTACAACCCGGGCCCTTTGGGACCAGGCCGTAAAAGGGAAAAATGTCATTTTCTCACTGCGGGGTTTAAAAAAGAAGTCTACCTGTTTTTTCTCACTGATCACTCAAAAGACCCCACTACATAAAACTAAAGTACTTTTTCATGTACACAGGAACATCCTAACCGATGCACTGCATACAAGGGGGGCCGATTCGAAGAGGACCACACGTACTGCAGTATTCATGCCTACCATAAAGCACGTTATACTCAAACTATATTCAGGAACCTAAACAAATCCTCCCCCTTTTTAAAGACTTATACAAATCGTTCTCTCCATTAAAATGAAAGTATACAGCCCCACCGTGGAGTTGTGGACTATGTGAAGCCAGCATTAACAGCCTGGTTGATCGGGCCCGATCCCCCAGGAGGCCTGGTCAAGGACTGGGTCGTGGGGGCGTTGCCCCCCTGACACCCCCCAGGTAGCTCCTAACTGAACAGGAATTTTATAAACTAAAAAAAAAAAAAAGAGGTCCAAGAGAATTGCAATTATACTTCTCTAAGAACTGGGAAGGCATGCACTCTTAGTAAAAATTAAACCCGATAAATCTGACGACCTAAAGAGAAAAAAGGATCACAGTGGAATGAAACATGATAAGGGCGAATAAACTCTCAAGTGACAATAGAAAATGATAACACTGAGATGGGGCCAGGGACAAGGTAGCACAGGTGGAAGCAAAGTGGAACGTTAGAAGTATTTTTAGTTGTAGGCTAGAAGAGGGAAAAAAGATTAAGCTAGACAGAGGAAAGAAAAAAAGGATTAAGCTAGACGAGTTGGAGTCAGCGACAAAACACATCTTCAGGAAGAGGTACAACAGGGCCTGGAAAGCCAGAAACCAATAACTGTAAACAAAGGCATAAAAAGCCGGGTTCGGGCCAATCTTGTCCAATTTAAAACCACTGTGAGCAGTGTGATGGAATATACCGGGGAAATTGTTAGCTTTTTGGACTGCATGCGGCCACCCAAAAACAGCCAGGTTGATCAGTCCCTAATCCAGCGGAGGCCCAGTCCCAGGACCGGGCTGCGGAGGGGTTGATCCCTTTCCCTCCGGAACAACCTCCAGGTAAATCCATAATGTATCTAACTTATAGAATAGGGTAGCCTCACTGCAATACACGTGTGTTCAAGACTGCCATTAAAAAAAAAGGACATACAATCCGCTGCGCAGCCCCAGGAGGCAAATATTTATTTTTCAATAGTCATTTTTCCGGGATTATATTAACGAAAGCACGATAGTTTAAGAATTTTTACATACATACTGAAGAACATATGTTTTAAAAACGATTTCTTTATTATTAATATTTCTTTGATTGTTTTCAGAATCTCCCGAGTGAAATCCTGGGTACGTCACTGCATACGTTTTACACACCCCAATGCCTCACGCATTCCTAGTACCACGAGGACTCGGCTGCCTAATTTCAAATTTTGGAAAGACGTAACGGGGTTTGAGGTTACACAGAATGGGAGGGGGGAAGTGGCGGGCCCCGGGACGGAGGGAAGGGGAAGGAGGGGGATTTGAAGGAAGGGAGTTTGGAGGAGGATCGTGGAGGGGGCGGGGGGGGTGGGGTGGAGAGGGAGGTGAGAGTGGACAGGGATAGGGTGGGGATGGATGAATGAGGTGGAGTGTAAGTGGATGAACGGATGAGGGGAAGTATAGGTGGAGGGATGGCTGTGAAAGGTGATAGTAAATGGCAGGGGGGAGACAGGAAAGATAGGTTAGTGGAGGGGGAGAGAGGAGGAAGAACGTAAATACTGTACCTATTTGTAGCTAAGCTCAGTGATCTCCTGGTGTCCCCTCCTCATTAATATCTTCCGCCTATTTTTTTTTTTTACAATTTTCACTTATGATAGTCTACCCAAGATATATAGAACACGGAAAGAAAGAAAGCTTAAAAAAAAAATTACATGAAACACATCAGCCACCTGTCCCCAGCCCAGTGCTGATCCAAACTTGGGTAAAGACTCTCCACAGCCACCATTCAGATAAAACAGCCCCTACTAATAAAATAGCCACCATTTCAGAAAACCACAGCCCCCCTTACAGATGTAGTGGAGGCAGAGTCTTAAATTTTTTCTACTAAAAAACCAGCTGGTGGTGGTGGTTTTTTAGCATGGTTTGTGGGACTGTGCAGTTCTTGACTACTCTGAACGGCTGCCTTCAAGAAGGAGCTGGACAGATACCTAAAGTCGGTACCAAACAAGCAGCAGGGCTGTGGTTCGTGCGTTAGACACGTGCGGTCAACAGTAACAGCCTGGTACCTGGTACCTAGGCTCTTGGTTAATGTTTTTATCAGTCAGAATGTATGTCCCTGCGGCTGGAAGTCTAATTCAGGAATAATTTCAGTGAAACTATCAATTTCCCGCTTGAGGATACTTAGGGATATGTCAAGAAGTCTCATGTTATGCAAGAGGAGGATGTTTAAAAATCTTGGACTCTTCTATGGTAATTGGACATTTACATCATTCAGGATATTTTCATCACGCTTTTGATTTCTCAAGAAGTTATTTAAGTATACAGAACACAGCCCTTCAGTATTTTCCAGGTGTAAACAATAAGAGCTTTCTCTGTCGCTCTACAAGGAGTACAGCTTGGGTAGAACACTAAGAGCAACAACAACAACAAGGCAGCACCAAGAGCCTGCACACCTGGCCACCTGCTGCTGCCGACTTTACACTTGTGCCTCAGCATTCCCTGCTCGTTCACTATGACGCCACCAGTCTTACACCACACACTCCAGCACCAGTCACTACACATGCACACATATTGTTAATCCTGCACTACACACTAGGCCACTTCACATTATCATATTTTCAGGTGGTAGTTCCACCTTAAGAATAATTCCTCCTCGAAGTGGTTCCTTCGAAGCCCTCGTGAAGGAAACGCTTGCCACTCACTCAAACTCAGTAAACAAAACACAACGAATCAGCACCAGAGTCACAATTCTAATCGTTGAGCAAATGTAATGGATGCTGGTACAGACACGTAATGTAGAGCATCATATATATGTATACATGTGTGTGTGTATGTGTGTGTGTGTGTGGGTGTGTGTGTGTGTGTGTGTGTGTGTGTGTGTGTGTGTGTGTGTGTGTGTGTGTGTGTGTGTGTGTGTGTGTGTGGGTAAAAATAAAGACTTGCTCTGCGTTACATGTTATTACAGCCTCTTGTCGCCTTCTTGCTCCACTCACTATGTAACGAAGTTTACCCATGTTTACTGGGTAAACAGCGATGTCAGCTGATGTCAGCTGTGGGACAACACAGCAATACTATGTTGCTCAACCAATACTATCACATTAACCACGACTCAGTGTTACTATATCGTACTTCCCAAATCCACATTACCATCACAAACCCATGTTAAATTCAACATTTACAAATCATTGAGGCCAATTGAAATATATATTACAGTATTTCCTGAAACAATAGCAAGAAATGTTTAAATCTGTACCTCTGATGAATTTCGAGTTTCTCTATTCCCGAGCCTGGCCCGGCCAGGCTTGTCTGGTGCTTGCCTAATCAACCAGGTTGTTGCTCCTGACGGCACGCTGGACCACATCCATCACAGCCAGGAATATGTTTTATAGGGACTGGGTCCAAATTTATATCCTGAAATAACTCTTCGAGACAGAAGCATGCTAAAAACTACTGAAACGCAGAGATGCATTAAGTACACTGAAGAATGACTGAATAAGCATTTACAGATCTCATACCTTTAAATACTCTATGTCAAGTACATTGGTATTGACATTTCTATACTACATTAAAGAGGAAAAACTCTCGAAGCTCATCAAAGATATATAAAATAATAATAATAATAACAATAATTACATGACACAACTTTACAGACCTAGCTGACATCAATGACATACAATGACATCAAAGGAAAGGAAACTCAGTAAGCTCTTGCTCAGCCAAGCTATGATATTTATAGTGGACTGCAACAAGCCGAAATAATTTGGGCTTGCTCAGACCCTCAACCAGAAGTGTGGCCAGAGACTGGGTTTCGTTAAGGATGATCAAAAGTACCCGTACTCCAAGGTAGCACCAAAATTAAATTAATGTTTCAAGTAACGACTATCGACCCACACAACGTTGCTAACCCAAGACCCATGACCCCACACAACATTCCTGCCTCACGATACATGCTCCACAAATTTCCTAACCCCGGACGTGTCCACAACATCCGTAGCCAGCGAGCGAGTAGTCTGTAACGGTGTAGACACGAGTCACTTCCTATATATAGCAGCAGCAGCAGCATGTGAAAGTGATGGTTTACTGGAAGTGGTATATGTCCATATATCACTTTCCACACACCCGCCCCTACGTCACACATCCATCCCTCACTCATCCTGCTACACACCCGTCCCTACGTTACCCATCCCGCCACACACCCGCCCCTACGTCACACATCCATCCCTCACTCATCCTGCTACACACCCGTCCCTACGTTACCCATCCCGCCACACACCCGCCCCTACGTCACACATCCAACCCTCACTCATCCTGCTACACACCCGTCCCTACGTCACACATCCCACCCCACACCCGTCACTACACCACCCAGCCCGACACACACCCGTCACTACACCCAGCCCGCCACACCCGTCACTACACCCAGCCCGCCACACACCCGTCACTACACCCAGCCCGCCACACACCCGTCACTACACCCAGCCCGCCACACACCCGTCACTACACCCAGCCAGCTACACACACGTCACACACCCAGCCCGCCACACACCCGTCACTACACCCAGCCCGCCACACACCCGTCACTACACCCAGCCCGCCACACACCCGTCACTACACCCAGCCAGCCACACACCCGTCACTACACCCAGCCCGCCACACACCCGTCACTACACCCAGCCCGCCACACACCCGTCACTACACCCAGCCCGCCACACACCCGTCACTACACCCAGCCAGCTACACACACGTCACTACACCCAGCCCGCCACACACCCGTCACTACACCCAGCCCGCCACACACCCGTCACTACACCCAGCCCGCCACACCCTGTCACTACACCCAGCCAGCCACACACCTGTCACTACACCCAGCCCGCCACACACCTGTCACTACACCCAGCCGCCACACACCCAGCCTGCCACACACCCGTCACTACACCCAGCCCGCCACACACCCGTCACTACACCCAGCCCGCTACACACCCGTCACTACACCCAGCCCGCTACACACCCGTCACTACACCCAGCCCGCCACACACCCAGCCCGCCACACACCCGTCACTACACCCAGCCAGCCACACACCCGTCACTACACCCAGCCCGCTACACACCCGTCACTACACCCAGCCAGCCACACACCCAGCCCGCCACACACCCGTCACTACACCCAGCCCGCTACACTCGCTGGATCGACACTAGTATTACCACAAATCGTTCTTGCACAAACAGCAATAAACGTTCACATTTGAGCGTTTCCCATTTTTTCTCAACCACCTCATTACCTTCTGGATACCTGAAGGACGTTTTCTGGGATAACCGCCCCCGCGGCCCGGGGGCGCTGACCTTCTCGCTGATTCAATGTTTGATCAACCAGGCTGTTACTGCTGGCCGCAAGCAGTCCAACGCACGGACCACAGCTCGGCTGGTCAGGCACTGATTTGAGGAACTTGGGTAAGTTCCCTTTTTGACGACAGTCAGAGGACCTCTCACATACTGCAAACTTTATTTGCAGTATGTACTTGCAGCTTATTGTGTTGCATGTACGACAAGTTCCGCTGCACACATACTAACAAGTGTTTATCTTGCAATATATCATCGCGTTCAAAGAAATAAATTTCCTTATATTTTTAAGCTTCATTAGTATATTATTTAGTGCAAGGGGCCCAAGACTATTCAACAGCCTCCCACCATACATAAAGGGATTACCAATGGACCCCGGGCTGTCTTCAAGAGGGAACTGGATAGGTTCCTTACGTCGGCCCCTGACCAGCCGGTGTTTTTGCACTGCGTGCGATCAACGGTAACAACCTGATTGACCAGGCCCTGATTTACTGAGAGGCCTGGTCTGGGACCGGTCCGCGGGGTCTCTGACTTTCGAAACATTCCCCAGGTAGCTTTAGCTTTAAGTAAATCAATGATCCAAGTATCACTTGGCCTTTCTTTATACAAGCTGTACACTCTAAATACATTTGTCATTCACACAAAACACAATTTATATCGCGACTACAACTGATTACTCGCTACCAGGTAAATAAAGGTCTTGGGTGGTAGCGCGCTACCCTGTGTGATCGTTCTCAACACTGTCTTGGGTGGTAGCGCGCTACCCTGTGTGATCGTTCTCAACACTATCTTGGGTGGTAGTGTCGTATCAGTATCATATGTACACTTGTGTAGTGTACCAGCATTCAGCATTCATCCCACTTATACAGCTGGTCCCTTTGCGTGTGACGTCACGATACCCGCTGACGTCAGAGGCTCAGCGCATGTGCATAGGCTCATAGGCGCACACCCTCACTAGCGTTAGACCTACGAGCAAGACAGACGGTGTGGCTGGACTCTCCTGCACTTACTGTAAATATACCGTAACCATCCAACAAGGAGTATCTTTGACCTCCTATATATCTCTCTCAAGACCCACACAACAAGTGGTGGCAGCGGTGGGATGTAATTTTTATCGATTACGATGTTATAGAGAGATAGACTACGACAACCAAGCAAACAGCCTCCAGACCGACCACGTTACCAGCTACTACATCCAAGAAGTCTACATACCTACAGTATCTCCTGGTCAGTTAAGCGCCTCATTTGTTGATTTGTTAAAACCTACGAGGGGTTGACCCGGGTTTTGCAAATTCTGTACGAGTAAGCCAGTGAGGGGAGAGTCCCATTCAAGCCAGTAAAGCCACCACCAGTTACGTCAGCCTAGGCTTAAGCCAGCTTCTACCTAGCTGTGCTAATTTGTCACAAGATTCCAAGCCAGTCAATCTGTGTGAAAATATTCTACTAAGCCAGCAAGCCACTCTGCTGTCTGAGAAGTAAGCCACGTGAGTTCACGCATTTATACCACCTTTGTACTCCAGTGTATTGCTGTTCTGTGTACAATACCATCCCCGTGGTATCCTGGGTTATTCAAGCCACCCTGGGTTAAGTTCATGTAACGGCGTATGCCACAGGCGCACGCGGAAGCAGTGTAAGCCTAGCTACAACACCACCCGCCACCACCCCCCACCACCCACGCTAAGCAGACGCCTTGACCACGTGCACCCACCCACACAAAGCATTAAGTGTGGATTATTTCACCCTTAACTGGGTCCTGCAAGCAGTTATTGGCTACGAACCAGGTCGAGCGTCCTGAGTGTGTTTCTTCTGAACTGTTGTGCCAACTGTAAAAAGCCTCGGTTCGTAGTCCACCGGTTTATGCACATTACTTCACGTTATCAACGAGTAGACCAGACCACCAGCCTCCACCACCACCCTCCACCACCACGCTTCAGTCACCGATCTCCACCCTAGAGACATTTATTGTGTTGTTGTTTTATTTTTCAGATAATCTATAGACAATTTCGTGTGTTGAGACAATTTCTGCGAGTTACATAAATTTTGAGTTATCCTAGGAAGTGTTCTGTGTTAAATTAATTACAGTGGACCCTCGGTTAACGAATACCCCGGAAATCGTGCAATTATGTAAGTATAATTTTGTAAGTTCTTGTGGAAGTGTATTTTTGGGGGTCTGAAATAGACTAACCTACGTGAAATTTTTCCTTAAGGGAGTAAATTCGTTCGGTAATGGCACTTGAGCAGACTTCAGGAGTGAAGTTTTTACAAAACTCGGGGGTCCACTGTATTTGCATTAATTTTTGATTTCACTAGTATTGTCTCTTGTTAATTATTGCGTTATAATTTCTGTGAATTTCGTTGTGTTACTAAGTATGCAGTAAGTACAGTTTTGTTAAAGTTATCTTGTGTTCCAATATTCCACCAAGTAGTAATTTTAAAAGATTTTAAATTTCTTCCCCAGCATTGTCCATGTGTTGTTGAATTTTCTGTCTTGTTAATTATTGTGTTCCAACAAGTGTACTATCCCAGAGTTATTTTTTATTATTTTACCCTTGTTTGTTAATGTTTTAATTGTGTAATTAATTAATTTTGCTTGCCCCAGTAACTACATATTGTTTTCTCCTCCAAGCAATTTTTTAATATTTTACCAGTAGTATTCCCTGCTAATTCTTATGTGTTGCAGTCAGTGTTACTTATTCCCATTGCACCTGCTATTGTTTTGTGTACTTGTTTATTTTTATACAGTGCTAATGTGTTTTAACCTTGCAGACTAGTGCTATAATTTTTATTGAAGATCCCAATTTCTTCTGATAAGTACTAATCTCAAGGACAACGAAATTGACTTTTTGTGTATTTGTAAGTCCAAAAGTTAATTAACCTGATGAGTTGTACTTCAGTTCCTGTAAGTGTTGCCTTATTTTCTTGTTAAATACTATCTCGTTCATGATTTTTTACATAGTTCATGTTAAAGTGTTGTTTGAACAATTTCACTCTTAAGTTTGTTTAAAGTCAGTGTTTTTAGTAAATTGTTCCAGTAATTATTTTATTGAGTTATCTTGCTTTGCTTGCAATAAAGAGTAAGAGTGTTCAAACTAATTCATTCGTAATATCTTAATTCTTGTGTTGCAAAGTTTTTTTTCCGCAGTGTAATTATTGACTATTGATAATTCCTGAAATTGATTTTGTGTAAATTAAATTCCCCAGTATTCAATTTTTGTTTCATCAATTTTATTGTTATTTGCTCAAGTAACTTGTCATTTCCTAGAGTAATAAGTAATATTCCAGTGAACTTCTAGAGATTCAAGCAGTAAAGTTACTTTAATTTTTGCCAGTGAATATTCTATTGAATTGTTTTATCAGATTGTTGCTAGTGCCATAACCATTATTGAATTCTTTTAATTAATTGTGCATTTAATTCTTTTATTGTGTTGCAATTTTGTTGATATTTAAAGAAAAGAAAACTCATTTTGCTGTTCAAGTTAAAGCTAGATTGTTTTATCTTAGTGTGTTGAATTTTCTTGTCAAGTCAATTTCCAGTGAGTTATCTTTTCTTTAGTGTTATTGTGCTATTATCCGTGTTACTCATGCAGAATAGTTAATAATTACTATCAGTTAAGCTATATTGTGCCATATACTTGTGTAAATTTTGCTTTCAATTCGATTCTCGTTTAATTGCTCAGTCATGTCTCAAGTAAATTCAAGTGATAACTGTGTGTTTTCTGCCAGTCAAGGCATTGAAGTTCTAGTAACCATGTGCGATAATACTGTGTGTATTGCCATTCAGCGCCATAATGATAATGAGTCAGTAAACAGCCCTCATAGTCCCTTAATGACTGAAAGACAGTCTCTAGCCTTTGAACAATGTGTTTGTTCTTCCAGCTTGTATCAGAGAATTGCCAGAGTGATGCGAATGTGAAGTTCAGATTAGTTCTTGTAGAAAGTATGTGTTTTACTTGTTAACGTACCCAGCGGTCAAGGCACTAGTATTACTGTCACTCCTGTCTGAATTCAGCCCCTGCAATACCTTGCATGCAAGATAGCGTTCAGATGCCTAGGGTGCCGGGGTATCCCGGACCGCCTTGAGTACTGAGTCTATCCTTGCAATGTTGCTAGTTCAAGTAGTAGTTCCTCTCCAGGGGACGCTTTGTTGAAGAAAGACTATTTGAATGAGTTATAGCATCTCTCGCTGATGCAAAAGCAATTGCAGAAAGCCGTTTCTGTTGCTAGTGTATTCACTAGAGTGCCAGTTGTTGTCCCCCGTGTTCCAGATAGTGTTCCTTCCAGTTGACAGTAAGCCTTTGCAGAGTAAAGTGTCGTGTGTCGAGTAATTCTTACCTGCAGTAAGAGATGGTGAGAGCCGTTCTCCTTTGCTCATACTTTGTGTCTTTGAGCTAACTATTTCAACCGGGGAGAGATCCATCCACTCCACCGAGTCTGTTCATTCCTTCAGTAGGAAAGTGATTATAAGTTGATCAAAACCGAGTTGTTCATTCCTCCAGTAGGAAAGTGATCATAAGTTGTGAGCTAAAGATAGAAAATTAGAAAATCCAGTTTAGAACCGAATTATTGACTGTGTGTTTTGTTATTAGATTTCCAGTATCTAGCAAGATGTTTGTGTGTTCAAGTTCTCTCTGAGTTCTGAGTTTTAACAGTATAACCCGTGTTAGCCGAGTTTATCTTTCCTGTTAAAACTTCTTCCCTGTAAATATTTATTCTTCCTCAGAAGCCGAAGAGTGCATGAATACACATCCATTGATCGATCAAATTTGCAAATTGTAATTTATATAATCCGTTATATCTAGCTCCATTAAATTTCTCTTAAGTACTGTTAACTCAAGAAGTGCGAGAGTAAGATTAATCTTGATCAGTTCAAAGTTATAATGTGTTTGCTATTGTATAGATTCACCCAGTACCACCTGTCTGTTCAGCCTATAGAGTCGTATAGTATGCCGAGACGTCATACGATAACATGGCCGAGCTGTCGTATCAGTATCATATGTACACTTGTGTAGTGTACCAGCATTCAGCATTCATCCCACTTATACAGCTGGTCCCTTTGCGTGTGACGTCACGATACCCGCTGACGTCAGAGGCTCAGCGCATGTGCATAGGCTCATATAGGCGCACACCCTCACTAGCGTTAGACCTACGAGCGAGACAGACGGTGTGGCTGGACTCTCCTGCACTTACTGTAAATATACCGTAACCATCCAACAAGGAGTATCTTTGACCTCCTATATATCTCTCTCAAGACCCACACAACAGTAGCGCACTACCCTGTGTGATCGTTCTCAACACTGTCTTGGGTGGTAGCGCGCTACCCTGTGTGATCGTTCTCAACACTGTCTTGGGTGGTAGCACGCTACCCTGTGTGATCGTTCTCAACACTGGCCAATTAAGGCTCTCACAACGTTCAAAACAAAAATAACAACACCACTGTTAGTTGAGTGATACTGTTACTCTCGGGTGTCAGTCCCTGAGTGACTTAGCCCCATCAGGAATAAGGTGCCAGTCTACGCTACACTGTAAAGTGAATTAGTATAGAATTGAATCGATCGTCAATCACCCACCTATACACATTATTTAGACCCCTACGACTCTTTGCACCAGAGGCGGTGTTCCCGCGGGCCAGCTCTATTTTATATCCTTGTGCAGTTCAGTAGAACTTGAATCCTTGTAGTCACTTACCATAAAGGCAAGAAAACACTTTTCTAGAGGTCTGCGACATAAACACATTTTTCATAACCCACTGGCGGTAATGATCAGGTCATGCATTATTTATAGTGTCCATGGTCATAACGCAAGTCGCGTGGTGAGGCGTCAGAAAGGATATCCTCAACACTCATTCAAAACCTTACTATTCACTTACAACTTCAACACTCATTAAATGCAATAACAGACTGCGAGACAGCCCCTCGCTCATTACAGCACCAGTGATAGTCTTACTATCAACAGTCTGTATGACCCTTGTGGGTTTAGCGCTTAGTTTTGATGATAATAACATCAGCGCCTCATCTTCACAAATCTCGCCAGCCACTAAGAGATACATAGGAACATAAAAATTAACACTGCAGTAGGCCTATTGGTCCATGCTAGGCAGGTCCAACTTGCATCCACTTATATACCCGCCCCAATGACGCCATCTGGGAGTTTGTTCCACTCATCTACAACGCTTGAATCCATCGCTGCGAGTCCTGCCTTAGATACTTTCAATATGTTATTTATATCCCCTTTATTAATTCCTGTTTTCCATTTGTTAACTTCAATCATATTCCCCCCCCCCAAAAAAAAAAAAAATCTGTCTTTTCAGAGAGTGAAAATTCAGTGCCTTCAAGTTGCTGATAGACGGGATCAACTTCATCATCCTTCTCTGTGTATTTTCCATTGCATTTATGTCCGTTTTATAATATGGAGAACAGAATTGAGCGGCATACTTTAAATGAGGCCTTAGAAAACACACAAAGTTGAAGTATAACCTTAGGACTTCTATTATTTTATTTATAATTCTTGATATAAAGCCAAGAATCATATAAACTTTAACACTGTTGTCTTGGTTTAAAATTTATGCTAACCAAAACTTCTAAATCTTTTTTTTTTTTTTAAATTTACTATGATCCACATTATTTAGCATCTGCCACTTCTCCGACCACAACATTAATTAATCCAGGTCATCCTGAACTTTCATCAGAAATTATATGACGGCCTATGTTAGTGTCATCGGCAAACTTAAAACTTATGTTGCTACTTAACCCCTCGTGTATGTCGTTTATGTAGAGTGGGAACAACAAGGATCCCAATGACACACAACTTGATTTCTCCTCATTTATGCACACTCTCTGCTGCCTATCTGTCAGCTATGACTTAAACCAAAAGATAATTTCTTCCATATCTTCTATTGTTCATCCATTTAAGGTAATCATATTTAATGCAATTTCTCCATTAGAAATATATACCCTGGTATATATTGGCAACCTCCTCACCACCATCTATCCAGCTTCCCTCATGATAATCCAGTCAGGTTACGCTAGTTTAACTACACAGGAATCACTGATGCCCATGTTATTTAAA
>WNWK01024803.1:0-29259 GCA_009830355.1 Cherax destructor
CAGCCTACTTCAGCCACGTCCTGCCTTTCCTATACGAAGGTTCTAATCTTACGTCTACATAACGTGGAACCACCAGCAGTATATAAGAGATATCTATTCATATTGGAAAGTTTATCAATTACAACTTTCGGAAAATACCAATATTTTCCACACTGCGGCCAGGCAGAGTTCGTTGTTAGAAGATTCAAATTGCATCATCTTGCAAAAGTAATTTCCAGCAGCTGGTAGTGCTGCTGTTGTCATACAGAGTGATGGCTCTCTTAAAGAAATTGGAGCACGCATCAATAACTGGGCCTCTACCCTTCAGACAGAACTGTTTGCCATACTCCTTGCACTCAAATGCGTCCATGTATCTAAGGTTGACTCTCTAATTGTAACTGATTCTCTGTCATCCATAAATGCTCTCAACTCATCAAGTATAACTTGTAGCATGCTTGTGTCAGAAGCCAGACACAGGTATGGTAGGATTGTGGATAGTAGAGTCAGAGTGCACATGCTGTGGATTCCATCTCACATTGGTCTTCAGATGCATGACAGAACTGATAAATTGGCTAAGTTTTATGCTTTCAAAGAGGGGGTAGATTACAATCTTGGCTTGTCAGTTAGCAGTTTGAGAACAATAATACGAAAAGAACTAGAACTGAATTTTATTGACTTAAGACTCAGGGAGATTGACACCAGTCAGTCCATCTATTATCATTCTATCATGCAGGAGGAGCCACATGTCTATGGTGCATCCAACAAAATAAGCAGACTCTTGGATGTCACTACCGCCCGCCTCCGGCTGGGTTACAAATATCTTTGGCAGGTTAAATCACCACCACCAGATGTAGACCAAACAAAATGTAAACTTTGTCAGTTGTATTATTGTCACACCCTGCGTCATTATGTACTGGAGTGCGACAAAATTAATGAATTCAGAGACAACTCACTCAGAAATGTTCAAGATATGTCAACGTATTTTATCCACAGTGGTATATTACAGACCATTCTGGAAAAATACCCTGACTTTGCTCCCTGTAAATAAAGCATTGCTACGTGTGTGTGTGTGTGTGTGTGTGTGTGTGTGTGTGTGTGTGTGTGTGTGGCGCGTGCGTGTTGATTGCCTTTTTGTCCTG
The DNA here is from genome assembly GCA_009830355.1 of Cherax destructor. NCBI lineage: Eukaryota > Metazoa > Arthropoda > Malacostraca > Decapoda > Parastacidae > Cherax > Cherax destructor. Next base: position 1,119 of record WNWK01024803.1, read on the forward strand.
TGCACATGTCGATTGAAGGCTGGGCCTGTTGTGTGTGCGTGTGTGCGTGTGTGTATATATACTCACCTAATTGTACTCACCTAATTGTGGTTGCAGGGGTCGAGACTCAGCTCCTGGCCCCGCCTCTTCGCTGTCTGCTACTGGGTCTCTGCTCTCCCTGCTCCATGAGCTTTATCATACCTTGTCTTAAAACTATGTATGGTTCCTGCCTCCACTATATCTTTCTCTGTGTGTGTGTGTATGTGTGTGTGTGTATGTGTATATGTAAGTGTGTACGTGTGACCCAACAATAAAATTTGCACCAAGAACTCATTTCAGTTGTGACTGGGTGTAGACTAGTGAAGTGTTCATTGCGTTATAATTTGTTCATGATTGTAACCATGTATAAACGTAAGTAAGTAAATTTACTTACATGTTTCATTACCTTTGTAACTTGTGAGTTCATTACCTCTGTAGCTTGTTAGTTCATTACCTTTGTAACTTGCTCAGCTATCATAACTTTGGGGTCCAGTCCCTGGACCCATTATGTACCTCTGTAATCTTTTGACTACCGCCCACATGATGGGTATGGGGTGCATAATAAAGATATCAAACTAACCTGGACTGAACAGCTGTCTTCCTGGTCGGCCAAAACACACTTCCTGTCTCTGGTGTCCCCTGGTCTGTATCGTCTTCAACATCACTCGTGTCACTTTCCCTTAGGTTTTCGTTCACAGTTGATAGAACTCCCTTTAATTCTAAGGGGATTAACTTATTAGTGGTGCGTAAACTCTCTTGGCCGCGACACAACACTTTCACATTCCTGACAACACCCTGAGCATCTGGGTACAATGTTGCTACCTTGCCCAGAGGCCACAACGTTCTTGGTTGTTCAGTATCAATTAACACAATGTCACCTGGTTGAATAATTTGTCGATTCGCCACTTCCGACGCACCATAAAAGTGTTCACGTAATGTAAGAAGATACTCTTTGCGCCATAGTGTGGACCAATGAATAATTACTTTATTCAACATCTTAAATTTATCACTTAACACTGTCACATTATTATAATCCTCATCAACTTCCGCAGGATTATCTCTATAGATAGGTGCAGCTTCTAGTTTCCGTCCACATATCAAGTGAGAAGGAGTCAGTACTTCTGCATCAGGAGTATCAATTATGTACGAGAGAGGACGATTATTTATCCGATTCTCTGCCTCCACTAATACTGCCCGGAATTCCTCCAAGTTAATTCGTTTCCGGTGTAGTACTTTAAGCAGACACCTCTTCACTGTACCTATCAGTCTTTCATACAATCCCCCTTGCCAGGGGGCCCTGGGAGCTATAAACTTCCAGCCACACCCTCGCTGATTTAACAGAGACTGTACATCATTACTCTCATTTAATTCTTTTAAATGTTGCGCTCCCGCCACAAAGTTAGTGGCATTATCTGAAATCATTAGTCTCGGACAGGATCTCCTAGCTGCAAATTTACAAAACAGCTGTATGAACTGTTCTGCAGACAAATCCTGTGCCACTTCTAAGTGTACTGCCCTTGTAGCTGTACAAGTGAATAAACACACATACACCTTTAAAGGAACACCATCTGCAGTACCTGGTAAAATGATTGGGCCACTGTAATGCACACCGGTTACATCAAATGGCTTTATTAACTGCACTCATTCCTTGGGCAATGGTGGAGGTCCTGGGTACATATAGGTTCTGGCATCTACATGACAACACACTACACATGTCTTGATGACTTTGCTTCACACTCTGTCGCCCCTGAGGAATCCAGAAAGTTTCCCTAATGCAATTTTAGGTATCTTGTACTCCACCATGCATCACATTTTTATGGGCATTTAATACAATTAAAGTTGTCCAAGTTGTCCAAGACCATAACGACCAACAACAGCTAAGTGACGCTGTTATAGTTAATTAATAGCAAACATCTTCCACCTACAGTCACCCAAGAGACATGCATGGAGGCCGCCCTACAACTCTTCAAGGACCACCTTAGCATAAACATACGTAGTGATGAACTAAAAGATTGCAAACTGATGGGCTACCAAGCAGGGAAAAAAACAGTGCTATTAAAATTGAATACCAGCTTGCAAAGAAACAACCTACTAAAAACATCCATAACTATGAAATCTGATGTCTATGTGAACGAGTGCCTTACCAAAACAAGACAAAACCTCCTTTATCGTTTAAGAAAATTACGCAATGCCCAAAAAATTCATCAGTGCTTTGTGAGGGATGGTAAAATCGCAGTTAGGAAACAGCCCACTGGGAAGAGGTATTTCATTGCAACAGAACATGAACTTAAAAGATTCCTGAGTGAGGCTGGGTTAACAGAATTAGAATAATATGTAGTAAACCCACTATCCACGATTAGTGTTATGAACCATCTTTAAATTTTGTTCCCAAAAATTCCAATACCCTCTTACCATTAAATTTTTACCTTTTGTTCCCCAAAATTCCAATACCCTCTTACTATTAAATTGTTACCTTATATCCAACTACCATTCTACCTCATAGTCTTAATTCTACCTCATAGTCTTAATTCTACCCCATAGTCTTAATTCTACCTCATAGTCTTAATTTGTATTTGATAACTACAAAATCCCCTTATTATTCAAGCTTTATTGCACAATTTTTATTATATAATTATTATTGCCCCATTTTTTTATACTTCATTGCTCAATCTTATTTTATACCTTTATTTTTATTAACCTATCATTGCCAAAGATCCAAGCTTCCATACACAGCTGCAACATCATTGCCCTATCCTTACCAATTATACTTTTTAAATAACCTGTGCTAAAAAATCCCATTTTACTTATTTTAATAATCTACTGTATACCATTCTTTGCCCCTGTTTATTTTTTATTATACTTTTTATAAACCAGTATTATACCTTTATTTCTATTGCAACTATTCTCTAGTGCAATTACAAGTATCAGTCTTGTGCTACAACTATCTTATTATCTATTAATATCATAGGTAATATCTAGTTCACCTAATTACATTCTAGCTTATTGAATAACCAACACCAAACTCATTGATACTTCACAATTTTGTAATTTAAACTTAGTAGTTTATCTATATTTGTAATTTTTACTGTACTTTATTTCATTCTAGCCTAATACATAACCATTACCAAACTCATTGGTGCTACATTGTTATAAGTAATTTTATCTTATTAGTTTATATCTAATTACCTTCTAGCTTATTAAATAACCAACACCAAACTCATTGGTGCTACCCAATTTTGTAACTTAAACTTAATAGATTAACTAAATTTGTAAGTTTTTACTGTACTTTATTTCATTCTAGCTTAATACATAACCAATACCAAACTCATTGGTGCTACATTATTATTAGTATTTTAATCTTATTAGTTTATATCTAAATTTTTCTTTAATTTTACTGTACTATATTTCATTCTAGCTTAATACATAACCAATACCAAACTCATTGGTGCTACATTGTTTTGATAATTGTATCTCATTAGTTTATATCTAATTTTTTATTTCATACTAGCTTAATACATACTCAATACCAAGACCACTATGTTTATTTGTTACTATACTCTATTTGACCAATGTGCATTAGTTATATACTTACCAAAACATCCCCTTACAACAGATATCAGTACTATAACTCACCACACTATACATGATATAACAAAATCACTATTTAACCTAAATGATGAATGATCACGTCGACCCTGATCTAAACCTATTTAATCGAACACCCATTCAAAATTTACTGGAAAATAACTGCCTCTACTACACAGCATCACAAGCCCACACTGTCCTAAACACTACTAAAAGTATATATTATGCCAATATATCACCTTTATCATTAATATATAAACTAATTGCTAACTTTTTATACTAATTGTTAAATTCTCAATGTTTAAATTCCAGTACCTAAATTTTGTAAACCTAACCTAACCTTACAATCTGTATATCCATTGTATAGCTATTGAGTAAGACCTATCATAAGACTGCCTGAAAAGCCTAGGCATACCTAGGCATATTATTGGCCATCTTGTAATATCAACTTTAATGTATAACTATAAGTACCCCCCACCTTGTATTACATGAAATAAAGAATTTGAATTGAATTTGAATTTGAATGAGTCTTGGGCAGCAAGATAGGGTGTTTAGCATATTCACCCAATTCAGCATTTTGCAATCTACCTCTGCACCTGATTACGTCATCCTCCAAGTACAGCCCCAATTTCTCAATTATTGAACCTTTCCCAATTTTTCCATCCCTTAGTAATTTAATCTCCTCTCCATAGATTTATCCTTGTACTCTCTGTACCCAGTATTTCAGGGGATGAGGAAAATCATTCGGGATATTCATCTTGTTTATGAAGTTTAACACCAACTTTGTGACATTAATCAATTTTGGGAAGGATGAGTATCTATTTATATCAATGGCTAAGGAGGGACCGAGGACTGGAGCTGTGTTCACAGTAATTTCCACCGGAGAAATATGCACATTTTGAACAGGCCAATTAATTTTATCCACCAACCAACTGGGTCCCTTAAACCACGATAAAGTCTTCACAAATTTTACATAAGTCAACCCACGAGACAAGAGATCAGCTGGGTTCTCTTCTCCCGGTATGTGATTAAAAGTTAACTTATGTTGGCCCAAACTGTCATATTTCTCTTGCATCTGGTTAATTTCTGCGACTCTATTTTGCATGAATATAATCTTGCTGTTTCCGTTGCGGATCCACTGCAAGGATACCTCATTATCAGACGAAATTATGGTGTCGCTAATATTTATCTCCGGCAATTTACTCCGTATATAATCAGCTAATTTGACACCCACATAAATGGCTGTTAATTCCAACTGAGGTAAGGTACGTAATTTAATTGGAGCCACTTTAGCTTTAGACATGACAAGAGAAACGTCTTTATTACATTGAAGATACACGACTGCTCCATACGCTAATTTAGAAGCATCGCAAAAATGTGGAGTGTATTTTCCACTCCGAACTGTCACCCGGCGGTAACTCCAACATTGGAATTTTTCGTAATCACTAATTAATTCTTCCCACCTGTTAACGAATTCCTCAGGTAGGGTTTCATCCCAAACACTTCTGCTTCCATCGTCTTGTACCAATAATTTCCCTCGGATTGTAAGCCTAGCGGATCGAAACATTTTGAAACTTCAGCAAGCAGGACTCTCTTCGTTAATTTCTTGGGCATACTATAATTGTTAGGCTTTAACGATAACAAGTCAGTCCCAAGTATCCCAAGTCAGTCCCAATACATTGCTACACCCGGATACTCCATCTCCGGGATTATCTTTTTTATTCAGTCCTTTAACCTGACGAATTACTATTCCACTCCCTGAGAGGCATATTTGCACCTTGCATTATGCCATTAGCCCTTCATATATCCTCATTAGCTCCTCTTCATTTGACGTCACCCCCTGGAAATTATCCACATAGAATTGTTTACTCATTATTTCCTCAGTGGACCACCTGTACATTTAAGATGCGCATTTATCGTCGCCTGAAGTAGGAACGGACTAGAAGTAGCACCAAATAGGACACTTCTGAATCTGAAGGTTTTCAGTGGACTAAGTGGATTGCTAGGATCCTCTGGCCACAGAAATCTTGTGTAATCCCGATCCGTTTCTTGCAATCCCACTCTCAGGAAAGCTTTACTTATGTCTGCCGTAAAGGCATAATCATTAACTCTGAAATTCAATAACACATCTCCCAATTTCTTCGTCAGCGATGGACCTGTCATCAAACAATCATTCAAACTAGGTACATTTTTATTACCCTGGCATTTACAATTAAACACGATCCTCAAAGGTGGTTTAATCCTCTTCACTCCGTGATGAGGTAAATAGTGGCCATGAATCTTGGTTTGCTCCTGGGGTACTTCCTCTATGAACTGATTATTTAACTGTTCATTAATTATTGTATTATAAGCAGCCAGTAATCATGTAATCCCACACAAAGTCCACCTTCACCTTCCTTGCCGCCTCTGACACCGCCACCGCTACAGCCACCCCCCCCCCCTTTAATCTACTGGATGAACTTGCAAACACTTTGTAGCCATTCAAAAGTAACTCCCCACCACTCCTATAATTGTGTTCCTGTATAAAAGCAACTGTCACACCATACCTTCGCAACGTACACTCCACCCAAGCCCTCTTGATTTCATCCCTTAACCCGTTTACATTAAGTGTTAAACACTTGAAATCTATGTCAAGGGTTTGCCCCTAGCCTCTGTGGAAGTTGTACCCTGACATCCCTTAACTCAGTTTACCCGTTTGCTTCCCTCCCTTAAAAGAACCCGCTCTTGCACTAAACCTAGATCTTTTTAGCAACTTCCACCAAAGGCTTTTTACAGATCCTCTGCGCGGTGTCAAACATCCCTCACTGCCTGATGAATTGCCAGACCTTTTATGTGTCCTCTGTATTTCTTCCACACTACTTGCATTCTCGGTCGATGGACCTCCACCTGCACATCCTCCATAATTAAGTGTTGGTCCTCTGACTGGCACTCTCCACACTTTCCACCACATTCACTGCATCTGTCAAACCATCATTAGTGTTTACACTTAGCACTGGCAAAGGGTCGTCCAATATTTCCTTTAATATTTGTTCCAATGGTACATCCTCTGACGGATCTCATGGTGATCACAGTCAACCACTGGCATAACAGATTCCTGCGTTAGGTCTGACAAACCACCTCAGATCCCTCCACAATCTAACTCCAGAGCTTCTCCGTTGCGTCTCCTCCTTCCGTTCCTCTCTCTGTGCCTGCACTTTCACTACTCGTTGCTCTGGAACCTGTCTGGGTCCTGTCCTCCTCATGCAGTCAGCCGCCACATGATCGTAGGCTCCACAGGCGACACGTCCTGCGCTGTCCCATGTAGGTCACGTACACTTGGGTCCTGAAGTCTGGTAGAACAACTCTATATATCTTTGGTTAGGCCTCATTTAGATTATGCTGCACAGTTCTGGTCACCGTATTACAGAATGGATATAAATGCACTGGAAAACGTACAAAGGAGGATGACAAAGTTGATCCCATGTATCAGAAATCTTCCCTATGAGGATAGACTGAGGGCCCTGAATCTGCACTCTCTAGAAAGGCGTAGAATTAGGGGGATATGATTGAGGTGTATAAATGGAAAACAGGAATAAATAAAGGGGATGTAAATAGCGTGCTGAAAATATCCAGCCAAGACAGGACTCGCAGCAATGGTTTCAAGTTGGAAAAGTTCAGATTCAGGAAGGATATAGGAAAGCACTGGTTTGGTAATAGAGTTGTGGATGAGTGGAACAAACTCCCGAGTACCGTCATAGATGCTAAGACGTTGTGTAGTTTTAAAAATAGGTTAGATAAATACATGGGTGGGTGTGGATGGGTGTGAATTTGGACCTGACTAGCTTGTATTACCAGGTCAGTAGCTGTACTAATTCCTTAAGTGGAAGTGACCTGACCAGGAGGTCGGCTGACCAGGTGGTCAACTAGACAATTATATGAGTGGGTGCAGTTGGGTGTGAGTTGGTCCTGACTAGCCTGTGCTAGGTCAGATGCAGTGTTCCCTCCTTAAGTGAATGTAACCTGACCTGGCTGGGTCGGGGCTTAAGCCGTTGGAGATTTGGACCTGCCTCGCATGGGCCAGTAGGCCTGCTGCAGTGTTCCTTCTTTCTTATGTTCTTATGTTCTTAAGTAAGAGAGAGGTGAAGGTTTATAAACTAAAAGAGGAGGCAGTTAGGGTAAGATATAAACAACTATTGGAGGATAGATGAGTTAGTGAGAGTGTAGGCAATGGGGTCGAAAATGTATGGGGTAGATTTAAAAATGTAGTGTTAGAGTGTTCAGCAGAAGTTTGTGGTTACAGGCGAGTGGGTGCGGGAGGGAAGAGGAGCGATTGGTGGAATGATGATGTAAAGAGAGTAGTAAGGGAGAAAAAGTTAGCATATGAGAGGTTTTTACAAAGTAGAAGTGATGCAAGGAGGGAAGAGTATATGGAGAGAAAAAGAGAGGTTAAAAGAGTGGTGAAGCAATGTAAAAGAGAGCAGATGAGAGAGTGGGTGAGATGTTATCAGCAAATTTTGTTGAAAATAAGAAAAAGTTTTGGAATGAGATTAATAAGTTGAGGAAGCCTAGAGAACAAATGGATTTGACAGTTAAAAATAGAGAGGAGAGTTATTAAATGGAGAGATAGAGGTATCGGGAAGATGGAGAGAATATTTTGAGGAGTTGTTAAATGTTGATGAAGACAGGAAGCTGTGATTTCGTGTGTAGGGCAAGGAGGAATAACATCTTGTAGGAGTGTGGAAGAGCCAGTTGTGGGTGTATTGGAAGTTCGTGAGGCAGTGGGTAGAATGAAAGGGGGTAAGGCAGCTGGGATTGATGGGATAAAGATAGAAATGTTAAAAGCAGGTGGGGATATAGTTTTGGAGTGGTTGGTGCTATTATTTAATAAATGTATGGAAGAGGGTAAGGTACCTAGGGATTGGCAGAGAGCGTGTATTGTTCCTTTGTATAAAGGCAAAGGGGACAAAAGAGAGTGCAAAAATTATAAAGGAATAAGTCTGTTGAGTGTACCTGGTAAAGTGTATGGTAGAGTTATTATTGAAAGAATTAAGAGTAAGACAGAAAGCAGGATAGCAGATGAACAAGGGGGCTTTAGGAAAGGTAGGGGGTGTGTAGACCAAGTGTTTACAGTGAAACATATAGGTGAACAGTATTTGGATAAGGGTAAAGATGTTTTTGTGGTATTTATGGATTTGGAAAAGGCGTATGATAGGGTAGATAGGGGGGCAATGTGGCAGATGTTGCAGGTGTATGGAATAGGAGGAAGGTTACTGAAAGCAGTGAAGAGTTTTTATGAGGATAGTGAGGCTCAGGTTAGAGTGTGTAGGAGGGAAGGGGACTATTTCCCAGTAAAAGTGGGCCTTAGACAAGGATGTGTGATGTCACCGTGGTTGTTCAATATATTTATAGATGAGGTTGTAAGAGAAGTGAATGCGAGGGTCTTGGCAAGAGGTGTTGGGCTAAAAGATAAAGAAGCAAATACAAAGTGGGAGTTGTCACAGTTGCTTTTGCTGATGACACTGTGCTTTTGGGAGATTCTGAAGAGAAGTTGCAGAGGTTGGTGGATGAATTTGGTAGGGTGTGTAAAAGAAGAAAATTGAAAGTGAATATAGGAAAGAGTAAGGTGATGAGGATAACAAAAAGAATAGGTGACGAAAGATTGGATATCAGATTGGAGGGAGAGAGTATGGAGGAGGTGAATGTATTCAGATATTTGGGAGTGGACATGTCGGCGGATGGGTCTATGAAGGATGAGGTGAATCATAGAATTGATGAGGGGAAAAGGGTGAGTGGAGCACTTCGGAGTCTGTGGAGACAAAGAACCTTGTCCATGGAAGTAAAGAGGGGAATGTATGAGAGTATAGTTATACCAACGCTCTTATATGGGTGTGAAGCATGGGTGATGAATGTTGCAACGAGGAGAAGGCTGGAGGCAGTGGAGATGTCATGTCTGAGGTCAATGTGTGGTGTGAATATAATGCAGAGAATTCGGAGTTTGGAAATTAGGAGGAGGTGCGGGATTACCAAAACGATTGTCCAGAGAGCTGAAGAGGGGTTGTTGAGGTGGTTTGGACATGTAGAGAGAATGGAACGTTACAGAGTGACTTCGAGAGTGTATAAATCTGTAGTGGAGGGAAGGCGGGGTAGGGGTCGGCCTAGGAAAGGTTGGAGGGAGGGGGTAAAGGAAGTTTTGTGTGCGAGGGGCTTGGACTTCCAGCAAGCATGTGTGAGCGTGTTTGATAGGAGTGAATGGAGGCATATGGTTTTTAATATTTGACGTGCTGTTGGAGTGTGAGCAAAGTAACATTTATGAAGGGATACAGGGAAACCGGCAGGCCGGACTTGATTTCTGGAGATGGGAAGTACAGTGCCGGCACTCTGAAGGAGGGGTGTTAATGTTGCAGTTTTATAACTGTAGTGTAAAGCACCCCTCTGGCAAGACAGTGATGGAGTGAATGATGATGAAAGTTTTTCTTTTTCGGGCTACCCTGCCTTGGTGATTGAGGTGTATAAATGGAAAACAGGAATAAATAAAGGGGATGTAAATAGTGTGCTGAAAATATCTAGTATTGACAGGACTCGCAGCAATGGCTTTAAGTTGGATAATTCAGATTCAGGAAGGATGTAGGAAAGCACTGGTTTGGTAATAGACCTGTGGATGAGTGGAACAAACTCCCGAGTACAGTTATAGTGGCTAAAACGTTGTGTAGTTTTAAAAATAGGTTAGATAAATACATGAGTGGGTGCGGGTGGGTGTGAGTTGGACCTGACTAGTTTGTGCTACTACTTCAGATGCCGTGCTCCTTCCTTAAGTGAATGTGACCTGACCTGGCTGGGTTGGGGCATTGGCTTAAACCATTGGGAGACTTGGACCTGCCTCGCAGGGGCCAGTAGGCCTGCTGCAGTATTCCTTCTTTCTTATGTTCTTATGTTCTTATAATCTGCGAATATTCTTGAGGTAACTTGTACGTCATCAAGTGACTTTTCAATGAAGAAGAAATTGATAAACTGATGGTAATGGCATTTTGAAAACTTTCGTCATTTATGTAAGTTCATAGGAAAAATATTTTCTATACACTTAAAAAACAATTATTTCAGATAGTATATATCACTCGCTGGGGATATTGTTTACGTCGTTTTACAACTCTCATTGTGAATGCGGCTAAATGTTACGTCATAACTAGATTGTCATGAATTTTTTCATGCACAAATTGGGCCCTACGTTTTCTAATGTGCAAATAGCACTTAAAATTACAATTTCTACACACTAGCAATTTTTCTAAAATATTGTTTTTAATTTACACCAATCTGTAATTTTTAAGTACAGTATCATATTCTCCATCAAAGTGTAGAAGAACAGTAAACAATCGTAAACAGTTCTTCAGAACATGTCGATTTTTTCGCAGTATCACAGATTGATTATGCACATCTATCTGTATCTTCAGTTTGCTCCCTTCATTATCTTGATTGTGGGAACTTAAACGTGCGATGTATGTATATTTACCTGTTGGCCCATATCACACCAGTGGCCTTGAACACTTCTCCAATTTGTTCCTGGTTTCACCATCATTAGTTCGTATCTACACTGGCTTATTAAATGTAGTATTTTTTGGTGACTTCTCTGTACTGCGACTTAGCGAGCTTGGTATGGTTGTACCTTGTATGTGTTACGTCAGAGTTAGCGAGCTTGGTATGATTGTACCTTGTATGTTACGTCAGAGTTAGAGAGCTTGGTATGATTGTACCTTGTATGTGTTACGTCAGATTTAGCGAGCTTGGTATGGTTGTACCTTGTATGTGTTACGTCAGAGTTAGCGAGCTTGGTATGGTTGTACCTTGTATGTGTTACGTCAGAGTTAGCGAGCTTGGTATGGTTGCACCTTGTATGTGTTACGTCAGAGTTAGCGAGCTTGGTATGGTTGTACCTTGTATGTGTTACGTCAGAGTTAGCGAGCTTGGTATGGTTGTACCTTGTATGTGTTACGTCAGAGTTAGCGAGCTTGGTATGGTTGTACCTTGTATGTGTTACGTCAGAGTTAGCGAGCTTGGTATGGTTGTACCTTGTATGTTACGTCAGAGTTAGAGAGCTTGGTATGATTGTACCTTGTATGTGTTACGTCAGATTTAGCGAGCTTGGTATGGTTGTACCTTGTATGTGTTACGTCAGAGTTAGCGAGCTTGGTATGGTTGTACCTTGTATGTGTTACGTCAGAGTTAGCGAGCTTGGTATGGTTGTACCTTGTATGTGTTACGTCAGAGTTAGCGAGCTTGGTATGGTTGTACCTTGTATGTTACGTCAGAGTTAGAGAGCTTGGTATGATTGTACCTTGTATGTGTTACGTCAGATTTAGCGAGCTTGGTATGGTTGTACCTTGTATGTGTTACGTCAGAGTTAGCGAGCTTGGTATGGTTGTACCTTGTATGTGTTACGTCAGAGTTAGCGAGCTTGGTATGGTTGTACCTTGTATGTGTTACGTCAGAGTTAGCGATCTTGGTATGATTGTACCTTGTATGTGTTACGTCAGATTTAGCGAGCTTGGTATGGTTGTACCTTGTATGTGTTACGTCAGAGTTAGAGAGCTTGGTATGGTTGTACCTTGTATGTGTTACGTCAGATTTAGCGAGCTTGGTATGGTTGTACCTTGTATGTGTTACGTCAGAGTTAGAGAGCTTGGTATGGTTGTACCTTGTATGTGTTACGTCAGATTTAGCGAGCTTGGTATGGTTGTACCTTGTATGTGTTACGTCAGTGTTAGCGATCTTGGTATGGTTGTACCTTGTATGTGTTACGTCAGATTTAGAGAGCTTGGTATGATTGTACCTTGTATGTGTTACGTCAGATTACATTAACCAACTTGTTCGGAATCTAAAACACGTCATTAAATCATCATTGTTTTGTCTAGTTTTAAGAGTTATTAGTTCAGTAGTCCTTAGCACATCCTAGCTTCGTTGTGATATAATTCTTGTTGCACTGTCTTCAACATTTTTCCAGTGATACAATATTGTTTATGCTGGCAGACACAAGTCACATGTAAAAATGGAAACATCTTCATTTTTGTTGTATTTCATGGTACATTTGATTAGTTCTATAATACACTTTGTTTTTATGGCCTCTCAAATATTTGTTGGTATTGGAATGTTCCCGAGAGTTAATAGTGTGATTGTTGATGTTAAGTATTAATTTAATATCTTCTGTCATTTTTATATAAAGTATGACGGCAAGGATTTTTAAGTGCAAAAGAATAATCTTTCTTAATATTCTATGCTGTTTTTCTTTCAAAATCAGGTAATGAGGGGCCAGTCAACACCACTCCTTGGCTTGCTGGGAATAAGGATCCACTCTACTTGTTTACCACAGTAACAATCTTACAATGGAGGGCGAGGAAGGTCAATTGTGAGCATGACGAATATCTTACCATTGAGAAGTAGTATCCAGATTATGGCTGAACACATCCACATTGTGTGACGCTTGTTGCTCTAGTAGAACACCGCCAGCTGTTGTGGTTTCTTGTACACTTCCTCTTGCTCGCTTCCCTCCCATAATCTCACTGCCACACTTTGCCTCTTATCTTCACCTTCTCGCCCCGCCCTCTCACACTCTCCCACTTAGTGACACACTCTACCCCTACTTCCATAATCACCCTCCCGCACTCTCCCTCATTTACTCTCCAATGTGCTTTCCCCTTCACTCCCATACTTACCCTCCCCCACTTTTCCTCTTTCATACGCTCACTCTCGCCCCCGCCCCCCCATCTTTCTCACCATCATGCATTCTCCGTCCAATATTCCGCTTTTCGCACCCCACCTTCCTACACTCATCTATTATCAACCTCCTATTTTATACTCACTTAACGCATAGTCTATCTCCTCTTTACTCACTTGCACTCCCTCCCTGAATCCCCCTACCCCCACCCTGTCTTTAATATACCCCCTCCCCTCTCTTGAATATACGTACCCTCCCCCACTCACTAATCCACACTCTTCTATACCATATATTGACAAAATTATAATATTACATAACAAATAATGTAAAGTACTTCACAAGAATGGATAATATTTTACCCCATTAACATGACTTTTTTTCACGAGGATAAACTAATTTATAAAACATACAGCTACATAAATTTATTCTTCATAGCTTTTGTTATTTTTTTTTGGCCCTTTTCAGAGGGATTTACGGACCTAGTATTCTTATCTTCACCCCTGATGTATATTGATGTGAGTTCTCATATTTTTTTCATGTATCATATTAGGCCCAAGTCCTATTAAAGAGTTAAGAGTTTTAAATAGGTGTCCAGGAAGGGATAACTTTAAGCTACCTGGATTTTTTCTTCTTTTTCTTTGTCTTTCGCGTCGAGCCTTTCTATTTTTTTCGTTCATAACTTAGAATCAACACTAATTCAGCAATTCGATTTTCATTCATATTCGTCAATACTTTTACATTCGTAAAAGCTGTGCCAATATTATTATTATTATTATTATTATTATTATTATTATTATTATTATTATTATTATTATTATTATTATTATTATTATTATTATACACACACTTGCACATTACAATATGGTGTCTTTCCTTCTGACACTGACAACAATTTTTAATTTAGCATAGTAATCGATCACATGATTGCCCAAACACCTTATACACCTGTTAACCTCCTGCAGCTAATCTATCCTAGTTTTCCATCAATCTTATGAATTACAATTTTTTGAGGAATGAGTACCATGGCAAAAAAGACAGTCCCTGTTTTGCTTTACTTGCCAATTATTTACAGAATTGCTCTTATTTAAGTATATTTATTCCTCTTAATTTTCTATGATGAACCTTTATTCCTAGTTCCTACCACTTGACATTTTCCAATATAATTTTTATTATAGGATGAATTATTGTAATTAACTTAACATTATTATGAGATTCATCAGAATCATTAATTGTTACCTCATCATAATTCAGTTGACTAGTTTGTTGTTGGACAATTAACTTGGCTACCTTCTCTTATCTTCTCAAGGGGAAGTATCCTTTATGGTTCTTATTAGATAACCAATCTACAGTCTTACTATTCAGTATATTTTGCACAATAACACTCAATATACAATCTGATCCTTCTAGATCATATTTGTTACACATGGTTTTAAGAATGCTTACTAATTTGAATCTAAATTGCTGCAAATTTTTGTAATTGTCCTCTGGAGTTTTTAAGTTAACTACAGTAGTTACAAGGTCCAACCTACTGTGCTCTAAATTACCATAAATCTACTGCTTCTGTGTAACTATTGTCAACATTTGCAAAACTTTGTATTAAAATATGAGTCTCGCCCCTTATTTGTCCTTTAAGGTAAAATATTTTGGTAACACGTGCAAGATCATTCCTATAACGTACAGCCGCCTTCAGTATGGACCTTAATTCTTCCCAGCTGTCTTCTGGAATAAATGTGGGTAGAGACAGTTCTGGGAGTTTAGGGAGAGACATATTATTTACATTACTAGGCTTGCTAACTGCATATTTTCTCTTCTAGATCATAATACTGGGTGATCAAGAATTCCAATTCTTGTTCATCTGAACAACTTTCCAACAAACACTTTTCATGGTACACACACAACCCGCACATAGAAGAGAGGAGCTTACGACGACGTTTCGGTCCGACTTGGACCATTTACAAAGTCACACTAACACAAAGAACAGGTAGAAGGGGTAATTATAGGCATCAGACAGGGAAGGGCACAAGAGAGTGGTGGAGGAGTAATAGTGGAAGTAGTAGTGGTAGTGGAAGTAGTTACTTTTCATGTTGTTTATAAACTATATTGTATGATTTGAATCTATTTTCTAGTGAATCTAAATACAATTATAAATTAAAAATGTTCACAGTTTTATCAGACATTACTTTCATAAACTTATTATAAGCTTTAGTCATATGACCTCTTCTTGCATTCAGTGACGTTTTTGTTGCTTTAATATACATGTATTTACCATTTACATTAATTTAACACATCTAAACATATATTAACTTAATGATATTGATTCATCTTGGAAACATGTGTGGGATTCAGAGACAATTGGTCTCAACAATGTCCCTCGTTCAGTGTCCACCATCTCAGCTTCCCAACTCACATCGGGACCTCAGATTAGGACCATATGGTTCATGAATATTTAGTATTATGAAAATTTAAGCCAGTAACTCTGGCAAATTAGGTGTGGCCTGTATAACAATTATAAAAGAAACTATTTGACTTGACATGAGTGTATTTGCTATTACTACTAATTTCATATTATTAAACACATAATTAGAAAAAAAAACAATATAAGACACTGACCCCTTTATTCTGTGAGTGATATATCCTAACACCTCCCTAACAGGACGGCAACTAATATTGACCAATAACTAGCAACCTTACCTGTTCTGTAAGGTTTAATACAAACTGGGAGGCGAATATAAATTATTGCATGCATACAGTGATACGATTCCTGCATTTGCTGCTTCATCTATATTAGCCTTACTTTGATGATTGCACTATATATTTGGACAATTACAGATGCAATTTCACTTCCTTTATCCCTTCACTGCAAGATTCGTCTGATATTTCTGTCGGTTCCGATAGATATATTATCAGCCTCGATTAATTACAGTACAATATACACATTACAGTACAATATACACATTACAATACAATATACACATTACAGTACAATATACACATTACAATACAATATACACATTACAATACAATATACACATTATGCCATATTCCCAGCTTCCTCCCATCACTAAACGTTAATCTTATACATAAAGAATAATTTAAATTCAGTAAAAAAAAAAAATGGTTGTAACTATGACCATATTTTTTAAAGGAGTGGAAGCCAGCGGAAGGCCTCGGTCAGATGACCAAAAGCTCAAACGGCCATCATCTAACTAAGACCCGCGTCAGGAAACACTTGTCCTGTTTCCCTAACCTAATTTAAATTCAATAACACTTCTAGGTGTGCTATAGGTTTTCCTTTTCAGAATATCAATTTCTTCTAAGTTTTACTAATGAAATTTTGCTTACTTATCTGATTACAAGATAAGGAAGCTGTAGAGAAAATAGTTATGTAACTTTATGCCTTATATAAGTGGCATCAACACCACACAGCTGCATTATTACATAAACATTACTTTCCTATCAATTATCATACAAGGCACATGAAAATTATCAAAATATTCCCAAGTTATTTTTATTATTGAGAATGTATGGGGGAAAATGATCGTTTTATTTGATACCTTTATTGTACTAAATTTATTAGTATGTAATATATAGTTAATATTTGCAAAAGTATTCTGCAGTGAGATGGACACGACCCTCGGGCCGTCACTACCTTCAACCCAACAATAACAGCAACAACATTCTCAGAACTTTTGAGAAGTTTTTCTCGTGATTTTATTATTTTTTCCATGTTTTCTCTTTATATTACAATGGGTATTACTCCGGACACATTTATTTAGTTAAAACGATTGTCTTAGAAGATAAAATATGGTATTTTTTGCTGATATTTAGCGGTGATAGCAGATAACCTGTCATATGTTTACAACTTACTATACAGTGTCATATGTGTACATGGGTCACATCAACTCTCTCCACACATTTCCAGTTTAACAAGCAATGTTAACTACAGTGAATATGTTTTACTGGGGCCCCGAGCAGCTCATAATGCTTTGCCATCAGCTGTATAAATTACTGTAAGGCAAAAGTGACCAAAGACACATTTCAGGATTTCTCACTACTCCAAAACATCCATCTACTTTATTGCCATATGGAAATACAAAAGCTTCAAAGTAATTTAGCCACTTTGTCTGACTTTTTTATGGGATATCTTAATTAATTTTCACTATGTATGATAATTGTACTTGTACCTGTGCCTAAATAAACTTACCAATTTCAGCCTTCCACCTCAGCTCGGAAGGGCCACACCATCCCTCTCCAATCTGTTTGCAATCATTGACATATACCAGCAACAACAATTTAAGATAAGAAATATTGTTTTTATAGCCTTAAGCAATGTACTAAACATAATACATCCCGACAATGAATTACAGTTACAGTACCATTTATATTTTTTTAACGATTTGGAGTCTTTAGAAAAGTTGTTTACCATTTTTTGGGGCTCTGAGGAATGTAACTCTATTTTTCCCATACGTTTTTCAGTTTGTTGTACACAACTTCGCCTTGTATGCAATTTTCAAGAACATAACTACAGTATTAATGAACGATCAACTGTGTGTGTGTGTATATATATATATATATATATATATATATATATATATATATATATATATATATATATATATATATATATATATATATATATTTTTTTTTTTTTTTTTTTTTTTCAACAAGTCGGCCGTCTCCCACCGAGGCAGGGTGACCCAAAAGAAAGAAAATCCCCAAAAAGAAAATACTTTCATCATCATTCAACACTTTCACCACACTCATACATAATCACTGTCTTTGCAGAGGAGCTCAGATACGACAGCTGAGAAAAGTCCCTCCCAGCTGTCACTATCTCAGACCCTCCTTTAAAGTGCAGGCATTGTACTTCCCATTTCCAGGACTCAAGTCCAATTAAATCAATTAACTGGTTTCCTGAATCCCTTCACAAAATGTTACCCTGCTCACACTCCAACAGATCGTCATGTCCCAAAACCATTCGTCTCCATTCACTCCTATCTAACACGCTCACACATGCTTGCTGGAAGTCCAAGCCCTCGCCCACAAAACCTCCTTTACCCCTTCCCTCCAACCTTTTCTAGGACGACCCCTACCCCGCCTTCATTCCCCTACAGATTTATACGCTCTCCAAGTCATTCTACTTTGATCCATTCTCTCTAAATGACCAAACCACCTCAACAACCCCTCTTCAGCCCTCTGACAAATACTTTTAGTAACTCCACACCTTCTCCTAATTTCCACATTCCGAATTTTCTGCATAATATTTACACCACACATTGCCCTTAGACAGGACATCTCCACTGCCTCCAGCCTCCTCCTCGCTGCAGCATTTGCAACCCATGCTTCACACCCATATAAGAGTGTTGGTACCACTATACTTTCGTACATTCCCTTCTTTGCCTCCATGGATAACGTTTTTGTCTCCACAGATACCTCAACGCACCACTCACCTTTTTCCTTCATCAATTCTATGGTTAACCTCAACCTTCATAAACCCATCCACTGACACGTCAACTCCCAAATATCTGAAAACATTTACTTCTTCCATAATCCCTCTCTCCAATGTGATATCCAATTTTTCTTTATTTAAATCGTTTGATACCGTCATCACCTTACTCTTATATATATATATATATATATATATATATATATATAAAAAATGCACAATACTAAGAAGTTAACAAATAAGACACATGTGCAATACCTGGGAATCTATTTGGGAAAAAAATGTCGCCCATCAAGGGCTTAATCAGTATAATACAGAGACTTGGAGCTGAATATTTCAAACTTCTCTAGGCTGAGGGACTGACCATCTTAAATACTTTTTGTCCAAGGTTGATGGACTGATTACATCATCTTTATTTCATTACTACTATTCTCTTTGTATTTGACTGAAGAAGTCTACTGTGTAAGTGAAACGTTTCATCAATAAAGATACACAACTGTTGCACATGCGTCTTAATTTTCAACTTGTTGGTATTGTATGTCCTTTTCACCAACACCTGTGTTTTGTTGATTGTCGCCGCCATTTTGACGGCGAATGACGCAACCCTTCTTGTCGTCTAATGACGCAACCCTTCTTGTCATCTAATGAAGCAACCCTTCTTGTCGTCTAATGACGCAACCCTTCTTGTCGTCTAATAGCACTACCCTTCTTGTCGTCTAATGACGCAACCCTTCTTGTAGTCTAATTACGCAACCCTTCTTATCGTCTAATAGCACTACCTTTCTTGTCGTCTAATGACGCTACCCTTTTTGTCGTCTAATGACGCTACCCTTCTTGTCGTCTAATGACGCTACCCTTCTTGTCGTCTAATGACGTTACCCTTCTTGTCGTCTAATGACGCTACCCTTCTTGTCGTCTAATGACGCAACCCTTCTTGTCGTCTAATGACGCAATCCTTCTTGTCATCTAATGAAGCAACCCTTCTTGTCGTCTAATAGCACTACCCTTCTTGTCATCTAATAGCACTACCCTTCTTGTCGTCTAATAGCATTACCCTTCTTGTCGTCTAATGACGCTACCCTTCTTGTCGTCTAATGACGGTACCCTTCTTGTCGTCTAATGACGCTACCCTTCTTGTCGTCTAATGACGCTACCCTTCCTGTCGTCTAATGACGTAACCCTTCTAGTCTCTAATGACTACCCTTCTTGTCGTCTAATGACGCTTACCCTTCTTGTCGTCTAATGACGCTACCCTTGTCGTCTAATGACGCAACCCTTCTAGTCTTAATGACGTAACCCTTCTTGTCGTCTAATGACGCTACCCTTCTTGTCGTCTAATGACGCTACCCTTCTTGTCGTCTAATGACGTAACCCTTCTAGTCTCTTAATGACGTAACCCTTCTTGTCGTCTAATGACGCTACCCTTCTTGTCGTCTAATGACGCTACCCTTCTTGTCGTCTTATGACGCAATCCTTCTTATCAAATAATGACACTGCCTTTATTGACGTTTAATTATGCTTCCCTTCTTGACCGTGACTGACACTAAACGTCGTAAGTTTTAATGACTCCACGTTCGTTACGTTGAGTCGGAGAGGCAGGTGAGTGCAGCGGGTGACGCCGGGCAGGTGAAGTGTGACGCTTGCCGCCTGAGAACTTCTCACTTATTATCCGGATATCATCTCTTACTGAGCCACATTTGCCGTGTACATTGAAGTACAGTTTGTCTGTCTGTCTGTTGCTTTTCTCTCTGACTCTGTATGGGCTTCAACGGACAGAAAATCAAGCATTTGGGGGAAAAATTTCTTTATGGAATTAGAAAACGAATAACCTGACGTACACATATACACACGTGCGCGCGCACACGCACACACACACACACACAACACACACACACATACGCACACGCACACACGCACACGAACACACACATGGAGCAGAGATGCTGTGTGTGACACTAACCACAATTTTCAACACATCCCTTGAAACTGGGCAACTACCTGAGGTATGGAAGGCGGCAAATGTAGTTCCCATTTTCAAGAAAAGAAACAGAAACGAGGCACTAAACTATAGACCAGTGTCACTGACGTGTATAGTGTGCAAAGTCATGGAGAAGATAATCAGGAGGAGAATGGTGGAGCACCTGGAACGGCACAAGCTTATAACCAACAACCAGCACGGATTCATATATATATATATATATATATATATATATATATATATATATATATATATATATATATATATATATATATATATATATATATATATGTCGTGCCGATTAGGTAAAACTGGTCAATTAGCAAGAACTCATCTAAAATTAAGTTCTTTCTAAAATTTTCTTATACGTTTAAAGATATATTTTTTTAATTTATGTTAATGTAAGAAATTATAATTTTGTACCAAGAGAAACTTTGAAAACCTACCTAACCTTATTACAATAAGCGCAATTTAATTTAGCCTAACCCAACTAAATATATTTTATATACGTTAACATTAATTTAATAATAAACAAACACAATGAAATATATTTTTTTCGTTATGTTCAGAATGATTTTGGCGAAATTATTGCATACACAAATTTTCACTTGTCATATATGTCAAGGTGAGCGTTGGTATTTAAGCCAAAATCGCAAGTTTTACCTAATCGGCACGACATTATATATATATATATGTCGTGCCGATTAGGTAAAACTGGTCAATTAGCAAGAACTCATCTAAAATTAAGTCCTTTCTAAAATTTTCTCTTATACGTTTAAAGATATATTTTTTTCATTTATGTTAATGTAAGAATTTATAATTTTGTACCAAGAGAAACTTTGAAAACCTACCTAACCTTATTACAACAAGCGCAATTTAATTCAGCCTAACCCAACTAAATATATTTTAGATACATTAACATTAATTTAATAATAAACAAACACAATGAAATATATTTTTTTCGTTATGTTCAGAATGATTTTGGCGAAATTATTGCATACACAAATTTTCACTTGTCTTATATGGCAAGGTGAGCGTTGCTATTTAAGCCAAAATAGCAAGTTTTACCTAATTGGCACGACATATATATATATATATATATATATATATATATATATATATATATATATATGTCGTGCCGATTAGGTAAAACTGGTCAATTAGCAAGAACTCATTTAAAATTAAGTCCTTTCTAAAATTTTCTCTTATACGTTTAAAGATATATTTTTTTCATTTATGTTAATGTAAGAATTTATAATTTTGTACCAAGAGAAACTTTGAAAACCTACCTAACCTTATTACAACAAGCGCAATTTAATTTAGCCTAACCCAACTAAATATATTTTAGATACGTTAACATTAATTTAATAATAAACAAACACAATGAAATATATTGTTTTCGTTATGTTCAAAATAATTTTGGCGAAATTATTGCATACACAAATTTTCACTTGTCTTATATGGCAAGGTGAGCGTTGCTATTTAAGCCAAAATCGCAAGTTTTACCTAATCGGCACGACATATATATATATATATATATATATATATATATATATATATATATATATATATTCATATATATTCATATATATATACATATATATATGAACACACACACATATACACACACACACACACACACATATACAAACACTCAGAAAAATCTAACCTCCCACATTAGATCATAAATCCCCCCTCCACCACACACACATTTTTACACAAAGCTTAAGGAGCTAGAGCATCCTAACAGGATAAAAAAAATAGGATCTCAAAAGGGAGGACTAAAGGCAAGGGAACTGAGGATGGTTGGTCAGAAAAGGAAGAATAGGTAGAACAGCTCAAGAACAAAATGGATAAAGAATAGGAAAAAAAATTAAATGAGCTTTACAATAACATGTTAGAGAAGATATCTGCAGAGAGCAAGAAGTGGGAATCACGAGCTGTAGTAGCTGAGGGAAAGATACAAAGACTAGAGGAAGAAATGGATGTGCTGAAGCAAGATGAGGTCCGAAAGGAGCAAGGTGACTGAAATGGAAACATCAGTAGGCAGTGAGGGGACTGAAGGAGTGAATGGAACTAAGAAGTCTTTAGCAAAAGTACTCTCAGGTCATTAGAGTGTCCAGGAGATGATAAGGGAAACAACAAAGGAGATACTTAAATCAGATCCAGAGATATTGAGAGAAAAGAAATGGGAAGAAGAGAGGGAGAGGTCAACAATTATTCATGGGCTTCAGGAGGCTGAAGGGAAGACCTATGATGAAAGAAAGCATTGGGAGGAAACAGAGATTAAGAGCATCATTGCAATAACAGGAGAGAAGGACATGTCTCTGGTAGAAAATTTTCACAGACTTGGAGGGTATTCAAGGGGAAAAAATCGACCGATCAAATTGACATTCAAGACGGAAGTGGTACGGAACAGGATACTACAACAGAAGCCACTGTTAAAAGACTCTCAGGAATATCAACAAGTATACCTCAATCGAGACAGAACACGAAAAGAAAGGGAACAACTGAAAGTGAGAGCAAGACGAAACCAGTGGAAGGAAAGAGAGACAGGACAGGCAACGACAGACAGGAAAGAACAGCCTCTGGGGGAACATCAAACACATATGCTTATAGAAACCCCTCAACCCCTGTCACCACATATCAACCAAACACAATAACTACAAACAAGCCACACATCATAGCCCCCACCCCCCTAAGCACTAATTTCACAATCACAGTAGCCTCCCATAATATTCTGACCTGCCTCCCATCCCCCCTGCCTGCACCTTCCTCTCCCATCTCCCAAAATACAGTAATGGAAAGAAAGTTAAAAGTATGGTACACCAAAGCAGATGGAATAACAAATAAGAGTGAAGAGTGGCAAAAACAAATCAGTGATGCATCACCTGACATCATAGCACTAACAGAGACAAAACTTACAGGGATGATAACAGATGCAATCTTTCCACCTGGATATCAGATCCTGAGGAAAGACAGAGAGAACAGAGGAGGGGGAGGAGTAGCACTGCCCATCAAAAATCAGTGGAGTTTTGAGGAAATGGGAGGAATGGACAGAAGTTAAACAGAAGACTTCATTGTTGGAACACTTCAGAATGGGGGTTCCAAAGGTGATGATAGCAGTAATGTATAACCCACCACTGAACAGCAGGTGGACAAGACAAGAGTATGATGTGCACAATATGGCAATGGTGGATACACTAGCTGAAGTGGCCAGGAGGGCTCATATGGGTAGGACAAAATTGCTCATAATGGGGGCCAGAAACAAGGAGGGCTAAGATGTTGGAGACTGTATTGGAGAACTTCATGCACCAACATGTTAGGGATACAACCAGAGAGAGAGGAAAGGATGTTGCACCTAGGCTGGATCTCATATTCACCTTGAATAGTTCAGACATAGGGGATATCACACACGAAAGACCCCTTGGCGCTAGTGATCATGATGTCCTGAGTTTTGAATACCTTGTAGAGTTACAAATGGAGAATGCAGCAGCGAGAGAACAACGAGAGGAGCCGAACTTCAAAACAGGGGACTACATAGGAATGAGAAGTTTCCTGCATGAAGTGCAGTGGGAAAGAGAACTAGAGGGAAAGTCAGTAAATGAAATGATGGAACTAGTGACCACTAAGTGCAGGGAGGCAGAGGAGAAGTTCATACCAAATTGTAACAGAAAAAATGGTAAGACCAGAGTGAGCCCATGGTTTAGCTGGAGGTGTAAAGAGGCCAAAGCCAAGTGTGCTAGAGCATGGAAAAGGTATAGAAGGCAAAAGACTCAAGAAAACAAGGAGTAGAGCAGAAGAACCAGAAACGAATATGCTGGGATAAGGAGAGAGGCCCAGAGGCAATACGAGACCGATATAGCATCAAAAGCCAAATCTGAACCAAAGTCACATTTACATTAGGAGAAAAACAACAGTCAAGGACCAGGTAACAAGACTGAGGAAAGGAGGGGAGCTCACAAAGAGTGACCAGGAAGTATGTGATGAACAAAACACAAGATTTAGAGAAGTATTTACAATATAGACAGGAATGCTTCCAGCAAACCGTGGAGGTAGGGTGCACCAGTAGGTCATGGACACAATACACATAACTAAGGTAGAGGTGAAGAAACTGCTAAGTAAACTAGATATCTCAAAGGTGGTGGGTCCAGATAACATATCTCCTTAGATACTGAGAGAGGGAGCAGAGGAACTGCATGTGCCGCTAGAAGCAATCTTCAGTAAATCTAACGAAACTGGACAATTGCCTGAGGCGTGGAAGACAGCAAATGTAGTTCCTGATTACCTGGTCCTTGACTGTTGTTTTTCTCCTAATGTAAATGTGACTTTGCCTTCACTTGTATAGTATGCAAAGTCATGGAAAAGATCATAAGGCGAAGAGTGGTGGAACACATTGAAAAAATTGGGCTCATACATGACAATCAGCACGGCTTGAGAAATGAGAAATCCTGTGTCACAAATCTACTTGAGTTCTACGATAAGGGAACAGAAGTAAGACATGGTAGATTGCATCTTTTTGGACTGTAAGAAGGCTTTTGACACAGTACCACACAAGAGACTGGTGCAAAAATTAGAGGAGCAGGCAGGAATAATAGGGAAAGTACGGCAATGGATTAGGGAATACCTGACAGGAAAGAAATAACGAGTGTTGGTACGTGATGAAGTGTCAGAGTTGGTGCATGTGTCGAGTGGGCTCCACAAGGGTCAGTCCAAGGTCCAGTGCTGTTTCTTATATATGTGAATGATATGGTGGAAGGAACAGTTTCAGAAGTGTCACTGTTCGATGATGATGTGAAACTGATGAGGAGAATACAAGCGGAAGGTAAGTGTAAGGTCATGAATATTGGGGAAGTACACAGAAGACCGCAGACGGCATACAGGTTAGGGAATCAAAGGCTGCAAACGTCACTTAAAGAAAAGTCTCCTGAGGCACACATCAATCAAATAACTGCTGCAGCATATGGGCGCTTGGCAAACCTGAGATTAGCGTTTAGACATCTGAGTAAGGAGTCATTCAAGATATTGTACACCGTGTACGTCAGGCCTATACTGGAGTATGCAGCACCAGTATGGAACCCTCACCTAGTCAAACACGTCACGAAATTGGAGAAAGTGCAAAAAATTGCAACACGTTTAGTCCCGGAAGTGAGAGATATGTCTTATGAGGAGAGGTTAAGGGGACTCAACCTGATGACACTAGAGGATAGGAGGTACAGGTGGGATATGATAACAACGTATAAAATCCTGAGAGGAATTGACAAGGTGGACACGGCTCGAATGTTTCAGAGATGGGATACAGGAACAAGGGGCCACAATTAGAAGCCGAAACCCCAGATGAGTCATAGGGATGTTAGGAAGTATTTCTTTAGCCTTAGAGTTGTCAGGAAGTGGAATAATATGGAGAGTGAAGTAGTGGAAGCAAGTTCCATACATAGCTTTAAGAAGAGGTATGATAAAGCTTATGGAGCAGGGAGAGAGTGAAGAGGCGGGGCCAGGAGCTATGACTCGACCCCTGTAACCACATATAGGTGAGTACACACACACACATTCACACACACACACACACACACATACACACACACACACACACACACATACACACACACACACACACACACACACGCACACACACACACACACAGTCTCCGGAGGCACACATCAACCAGATAACCGCGGTAGCATATGGGCGACTGGCAAACCTAAGATTAGCGTTCCGTTACCTTAACAAGGAATCGTTCAAGACACTGTATACCGTGTACGTCAGGCCCATACTAGAATATGCAGCACCAGCCTGGAACCCACACCTGGTCAAGCACGTAAAGAAACTAGAGAAAGTGCAAAGGTTTGCGACAAGGTTAGTGCCACAACTCAGGGGTCTGTCTTATGAAGAAAGATTGAGGGAAATAGGACTAACAACACTGGAGGAAAGAAGGGTCAGAGGAGACATGATAACGACATACAAAATACTGCGGGGAATTGACAAGGTAGATAGTGACAGGATGTTTCAGAGAGGGAACACAGAAACAAGGGGACACAACTGGAAGCTGAAGACTCAGATGAGTCAAAGGGATGTCAGGAAGCATTTCTTCAGCCACAGAGTAGTCAGGAAGTGGAATAGTCTAGAGAAAGATATAGTGGAGGCAGGAACCATACATAGTGTTAAGACAAGGTATGATAAAGCTCATGGAGCAGGAAGCAGAGCCCCAGTAGCGACAGCGTAGAGGCGGGGGCCAGGAGCTGAGTCTCGACCCCTGAAACCCCCAAAGGGGGCCCCTTGGTGGTACAGTCGTGAGCCAGAAATGAATATGCACAGATCAGAAGGGAGGCCCAAAGTAAAGGAGAATGACATAGCAGAAAAGCCTCTGACCCAAAAGCTGCTGTACACCACATCGGGAGGAAACAGTCAGGGATCAGGTGATCAGCTGAGGAAGGTGGAGGGGGGGTCACAAAAATGACCGTGAAGGGGTGCAGAGCTCAACATGAGATTCAAAAAGGTGTTCACAGAGGGGTAAGGGGCCCCCAGAAAGGAGAAGAGGTAGGGTACACCATCAGGTGCTTGACACAATAAAAACAACTGGGGGGAAATGGGGGCTTGGACTAGATATCTCAAAACGATGGGGGGATAACACTCTCCATGGGGCCCGGAAAACAGAGGAGCTATGTGTACCCCTAAAAAGATCTTCAAACATCATAAACAGGGCAACTACCTGAGGTTTGGGAAAACAGCAAATGTAGTTCCCTTTTAAAAAAAGGGGACAGGAACTAGCACTAAACTACAGACCAGTGTCACGCATGTATCATGCAAGGTCATGGAGAAGATAGTCGGAAAGGTGGTGGAACACCTGAAAGGAAAAGGGGCTTATCAACACGGCCAAACCCGGTTTTAGGGACGGGGAAAACCTGTGTCCCAAACCTACGGGTTCTACGACAGGGTGACGCAATAAGACAAGAGAGAGGGGGGGTAGATTGCATATTCTTGGGGTGTAAGGGTTTGAAACAGTTCCACACAAGGAAATGCAAAAGTTGGAGGACCAGGCAGGGGGAACAGGGGAAAGGCCCACAGGAATACCTGTCAGGAAGACAGCAGCGAGTCATGGTACGTTGTGAGGTGTCGATTGGGCGCCGGTGACGAGCGGGGGTTTCCAAAAGGGGTGTCTTGGGACCAGTGCTTTTTCGGTATTTGGAACGACGACGGGAATAGCTCCGAAGTTCCTTTTTTGAGATGATTTAAGTTGATGAGAAGAATTCAGTCGGACGAGGGCCAGGCAGAACTACAAAAGGGGTCTGGACAGGTGCAAGCCTGGTCCAGCAATTGGCTCCTATAGTTCAACCCCCCCAAGTGCAAAGTCATGAAGATTGGGAAGGGCAAAGAAGACCGCAGACGGGTACAGCCTAGGGGGGGCCCGAGACTGAAACCTCAATCAAGGAA
>WNWK01024804.1:0-29258 GCA_009830355.1 Cherax destructor
AGGTGGAGTATGCTGTCTAGAGTGGGAATTTGTTATCATCCTGACTGCAGCCTTTTGCTGGGTTATGAGTGGTCTAAGGTGATTTAATGTTGTTGAGCCCCATGCACAGATTCCATAGGTGAGATAAGGGTAGATAAGAGAATGATATAGTGCAATGAGAGCTGGTTGAGGCACATAATAGCGTATCTTAGATAATATACCTACTGTCCTTGAGATTTTCTTGGAAATTTGTTGTATGTGTGTTTGGAATTTAAGACTACTGTCAAGGTGGATTCCTAGGAATTTTCCTCTGTGAGCCTTGTGATGGGTGAACCATTTAGCGTTATGTTAGTGGAACATTTGCAGCTTTGTTTCCAAACTGAATGTAGTAGGTCTTGTCCGTATTGAGAGTAAGTTTATTTGTCATCATCCATGTTGATATTTTCTGTAATTCGGCATTAACTGTGTTGGCTAGTACGACTGGATTTGGGTGAGAGAAGACATATGTTGTGTCATCTGCAAACAAAATGGGTTTGAGTAGTTGTGATGCATTCGGTAGGTCATTTATGTAAATGAGGAATAGGAGTGGCCCCAGGACACTACCTTGAGGGACACCGACTGTAATTTGTTGTGTGGAAGAGTTCTCTCCATTTGTGTTCACGTACTGACTTCTGTTGCTAAGGTACGACTTTAGGTAGTTGAGGGGTGCCCCTAATACCATAGTGCGCTAATTTTGTGAGCAATAAATCATGGTCGACTGTATCAAATGCTTTGCGTAGGTCTATGAAGATTCCCAGCGGAACTTCTTTCTTCTCAAGTGCGGTGTATATTAACTCTAACATGTGTTATAGCATCGTTTGTGCTCTTGTTGGTCCTGAATCCAAATTGACAGGGGTTTAGTACATTGTGTGAGACGAGGTAGGAATAGATCTGTTTATGAATTAATTTTTCAAGATTTTAGAAAGCAGTGGTAAATTTGAGATTGGTCTATAATTGTTCAAGTCAGTTTGGTCACCTCCTTTGTGGATCGGGTGACCCTAGCTATTTTGAGAATTGATGGGAAGGTTGAAGATTCAATGGATTTATTGAATAATGCTGCTATAATTGGTGACAGTACATGTGTAGCTTTTTGTACATAAAGGGTGGTAAGCTGTTTATGTCTCCTGCTTTGTTTTTAAGGGTGTTGATTATGAGTGAGACTTCAATTGAGTTGGTAGGAGCTAGGAATAGTGTATCTGGGTAGGTGTTGGTGAGGTAGTCTGTTGGACGAGTGTTCGAGCTTGGGATCCTACTCGCTAGATTCTTTCCTATGGTGGAGAAGAAAACATTAAGTCTGTTTGCTGTCTCAGTTGGTGAGAGTAGCGGTTCGTCTGTTTTTGATAATTTGATGGTATTGTTCGTGGATATCTTTTATTTCCTAGAATTGTAGATAGGGTTTTCCAGGTCTTTTCATATCACCTTTACGGTCTGGAGTCTGTTCTCATAATACAATTTTTGGACCTTCTTATCAGGCTAGTAAGGATTGATGAGTAGCGTTTGGATTGTTCTCTGGTTATTAGACCCTTCTATATTGTTTTCATATTGGTGCCTCTTATTTATGGATTTAAGGATGCTGGGTGTTAGCCAGGGATTGTTAAGTCACCAATCATAGCAACACTATTCAATAAATCCATTGAAGCCTCTACCTTTCCATCAATTCTCAAAATAGCTAGGGTCACCCCGATCCACAAAGGAGGTGATCAAACAGACCTGAATAATTATAGACCAATTTCTAATTTACCATTGCTTTCTAAAATCTTCGAAAATTAATTCATAGACAAATCTATTCCTACCTCGTCTCACACAATGTACTCAACCCCTGTCAATTTGGATTCAGGACAAACAAGAGCACAAACGATGCTATTACACACATGTTGGAGTTAATATATACAGCACTTGAGAAAAAAGAAGTCCCACTGGGAATCTTCATTGATCTCCGCAAAGCTTTTGATACAGTCGACCATGATTTACTGCTCACAAAATTAGCACACTATGGTATAAGGGGCACCCACTCAACTACCTAAAATCATACCTCACCAACAGAAGCCAATACGTGTACACAAATGGAGAGAACTCTTCCACACAACCAATTACAATCGGAGTCCTCAAGGAAGTGTCCTGGGGCCACTCCTATTCCTCATTTACATAAATGACCTACCGAATGCATCACAACTACTCAAACCCATTTTATTTGCAGATGACACATCATATGTCTTCTCTCACCCAAATCCAGTTATACTGGCCAACACTGTTAATGCCGAATTACAGAAAATATCAACATGGATGACGACTAACAAGCTTACTCTCAATACTGACAAGACCTACTTCATACAGTTTGGAAGCAAAGTCACAAATGTTCCACTTAACATAACACTTAATGGTACACCCATCACAAGACTCACAGAGGGAAAATTCCTAGGAATCCACCTTGACAGTAGCCTTAAATTCCAAACACATATACAACAAATTTCCAAGAAAATCTCGAAGACAGTAGGCATATTATCAAAGATACGCTATTATGTACCTCAATCAGCTCTCCTTGCACTCTATCATTCACTTATCTACCCGTATCTCACCTATGGAATCTGTGCATGGGGATCAACAACGTTAAATCACCTTAGACCACTCATAACACAACAAAAGGCCGCAGTCAGAATGATAACAAATTCCCACTCTAGACAGCATACTCCACCAATATTCAAAAGTCTCAAACTACTCACCATAAAGAACATTCATACTTACTCTTGTGCCTACTACATATATAAAACTTTACACTCTAATATAAACCCTCTGCTCAAAACTCTCCTCACCAACTTTAATAGGACCCATGACCACAACACACGACACAGATCACTTTTTGATATACCCGTGTTCATATCAACCTATGTAAAAATTCTATGCACATAAAGGGCCCCAGAATCTGGAATTCATTACCAGTAAATATTAAGATAATCTTGATTGAAAATCAATTTAAGACTCAACTCAAAAACCACCTACTCACCCAAACCTAAATGATCATGCTATAAACTACTTTGAAAAATGCTCATTGTTACTTTCCTATACGATAATCTCAATTTTTAATAATATGTTACTATTATGTTACCCCCTACTCATATTATAAGTTAATGTCAAAAATGCTCAATGTTATTTTCCTTAAGATAATCTCAATTCCATATTATCATTCAAGAATCTTAACACCTGTAACAATCTAAGATCTAATATCATTATATAATAATTTAAACAGTAAAATTTCATCATATTGTAATTTTGAAAATAATTTTTAACTAGAATAAACTCAATAAATTTCTCTAATATTAAGTACCTAGTTTTTAA
Source organism: Cherax destructor (assembly GCA_009830355.1). Lineage (NCBI taxonomy): Eukaryota > Metazoa > Arthropoda > Malacostraca > Decapoda > Parastacidae > Cherax > Cherax destructor. The sequence continues at coordinate 3,352 of WNWK01024804.1, forward strand.
GGACTAGAATAAGCTGCCCCTAATGCCATGGCATGTCAGTGGCTCTCCTTGCACTCAATTTACATTGTAACTTCCAATACCCATGTAACCTGCAATGAAATAAAATTTGTTTGTTTGTTTGTTTGTTTGTTTGTTAGCTGTGATCTGTTTAGTTTTTTTCGGGCAATGTCTGTTATAGAGGTTATGTGTTTTTTTAAGAAAGTTCTTGATGCATTCATTAGTATCTGAATGTGTTTCCAATTCATTAAGCCAGTCAATGTTCGTCATAGCTGATATAAAATTATTAACAGCAGACTCATTATGTAGTCTGAAGGTAACTTTTGCAATTTCTTGGGGCAGAATGCCTAGGTTAGTTATGAGAAAGGTAGGGTAGTGGTCTGTGGTGTTTTCTGTGATTATGCCTGATTTTAGAGGAGATATTGTGTTAGTCCAGATGTGGTCTAGTAACGAGGTACTATTATCGGAGATTCTTGTAGGTTTTGATATTGTTGGTAGTAATAAGCAGTTGCTCATAGTGTTTGTGAATTCAGTTACCTGCGGGTCTTGGTCATGTAGGAGATTTATGTTGAAATCTCCTGTGAGCAGCAAATGATCTTTGTTAAGGCGTGAATCGATTATCAGGTTTCCTAGTTTTTCACTAAAGTGGCGGATGTTTGACTGTGGTAATCTGTAGATGTTTATCACTGTGAGGGGTTTTTGCAGGTCTTTTGATTTAAATTTAGCTATAATATATTCTCCATGTTCATCCCTTGTACAAGAATTTTCGATACATTCGAGTTGATCTGTATAATATATTGCTGTTCCACCCCTCGCTGGTCTGTCCTACAGTTGTGAATGGCTGTGTAACCTGGGATGGCATAGATACCTGTAGTATCAGGCTTTAGCCAGGTCTCAGTGAGTGTGATGATTGACATATTGGACTGTAGGGATTGGAGTAGTGCTGTGAGGTCATCATAATGTTTGCTCAACGATCTAACATTGTAATTGAAGATAGTTAAGTTATTGTTGGCTCTGAGTAATGTCTTTGCTTGATCAGCTGTGTAATAGTTACAATTGCTGTTGGAGTCATGTAAGTCATTTAATAATAGGTTGATATCAGGATCAATGCCTGTAATCATAGGAATTCATGTGATTCTATAACTAGACTTGGGAACAATAGATTATGCTAAACTTAATGATATGGTATTAGATTAAAGTCTTACTTGCTAATGGATTAACACAATTATGTGCAAGTGTTTACAGGAATTTTACAGTGATATAGGATATTTGAATAATGTTAATGATATACTAATTTAACTGTCTAATGAATGGTTAGAACAACTTCAATGACTAGTATTAAATTGGTATGGAAAAAGAAATTTTTGATTCAATGTGGCACTGGTTGAAACTTTAGTATATGAAAGGCAATAAGAGGTTAATGAATGCAAAGAGCTATTGAACTAGAAGTTAAAACAGATTTGACTAATATTAAAAGTAGTTTTGATTAAATTGAAGTTAATAAAGTGAATGAAGTTGGCTAATGGTAAAAGGTATTTATAAAATATAAGTAAATGATTGCACTTATCAGGTAGTTGCTTATAAAGGAAATATAAAGTAAGTCACATATACAATGAGGTAGTTGTTAGAATATATGAATACAATTAAGCAAATAAAGTGACTGAAAGTTGACTAAAGTTGGCTAATGGTAAACAGTATTTATAAAATATAAGTAAATGATTGCACTTATCAGGTAGTTGCTTATAAAGGAAATATAAAGTAAGTCATATACACAATGAGGTAGTTGTTTGAATATAAGAGTACAATTAAGCAAATAAAGTGACTGGAATTTGCTTTTGGTAAAAATGTATTTAAAAGTATGAGTAAATAATTGCACTTATTTGGTAATAGCTTATAAGAAAAAATAAACTAAGTCACATACACAATAAGGTAATTGTTTGATTATAGAAATATAAAAAAAAAAAAAAAGTGAAAAGGTTGTAATTAAATTTCAAGTAAAAAGTAATTACTAATATTGTAAATAGATAGGGTTGGGAAAAGGTAATGATAGATTTGTATTAAAAATAAAAAAATAAAAGTAAATGGTTACAGAGACGTTAAAAGATATATATATAGTAAAATAGGATGTACAATTATATTTAGTGGGAAATTTAATATAGTGAGGTAGCAGATTATTAGAACAAAAATGAAGTTAATTACATTAATATATAATCAGTTTTGGGAGAAATGTAAGATTGTGAGGTTGCAGTTACTAATACAACTGTTGCACTAACGCAGACTAAGGATTAGGTCATTGATATTATTCAGTCTCTGTAAGGTTAGCATCTCGAAGGAATGTGGACAGTTCATTTTCATTCGTGATATAGTAAGCACGGCCTACATTTGTTTTCTTAACTAGGGTTTTCCCTTCTCGGGTGAAGCACTGGTGGATTTTGTCATTATTCTCACGTTTAAGCTTTCTTACTCTGTATAGGAGGTTCTGACGTTTTTTTGTGAGGCACTCGTTTACATAGAGATCTTTTTTTGCATTAATTGATGTTTTAATAAGATCTGTTTTACTGTCTATCGTGTGAAATCTAAGCATAACACTCTTTTTTCTACCTTGTGTGCCAAGTAATCGTGATTCTGTTATTTCAGATGCTGGTACTACTAAATTTAAGTGGTCTTTTATGGTCTGAAGAGCAGCATCTTTGCAGTTGGTATGGTTTATGCCACTTGGAAAGAGTGCACTGCTAATTATTACCGCGCTGGATAACTTATCTTGCTCATTTTTATCTTCTTGGTTAGAAAAATAGTCGGTCAGCTGGGTATCCATGTTGGTTTTCCAGTTCTTGACAGCATCTTTAACCTTCGTGTTTAGGGATGTTATTTGGTCTGTATGGCTGGCTATGACTGATTGGAGGGTCTTTCCAAAATCAGCCATTCCAGCTGATGTAAACTTCTGCTCAAAGCTTAGGATCTTGCTTTCTAGGTGGGCTAACTTTGTTTCATGCTTAGATAGTGTTGTACGAAGATTCATGTTTTCCTCAGTTAAGGTGGTGATGTATGACTTAAGAGTGACAGGATCATTTGTCATACCTGAGATCATTTCAGATGGGTCAAATCCTTTGAAGGCAGTGTTGTTTGAGGGAGATTCAGTCATGATTGGTGTTGTTGCTGTCCCGTCGTCATGGGTGGTGGTTGAGTAGGGTGAGGGAGAGGGAGAGTCAGCCATTGTGTTTGTTGACATGTTGCCTGGGGTGGTGGTGGGGTGGGTGGGTGATGCACCGGCGTCCTGCTGGGTAGGCAAATGAAATAGTCGAGATCTTGGTGATTTCTTGCTGTTCTTATTGCTGCTTCTTCTGTTATTAGGTCTCATAGTAGTACAGGGGATGTTGTAGATAGGACGTAGAAGCTATAGTTGCTCAGAGCTTGTTGTGACATTATTTCTTAAGGAAGTAAATTCATTCGGTAATGGCATTTGAGCAGGCTTCTGGAATGAAGTTTTTTCTTTAGCCGGGGGTCCACTGTATTTGCACTCTACCAAAGAATATTTCAAAATACATATGAAATATTGGAGTGCCCTTCTCTATAAACCTTGATATAACAGACTTCTGCAATAACAGACAAAATCTGCTGGGCAAAATTAACTTTTTATTTTTATATTTTCAACATTTAATATGGTACAGTGGTAAATCAGGGATGCAATACGTACTATATTAAGTGTACAGTAGAGTACTCAGTGTTTTTCTGCTATTATTTAACATTTAACGGACACTCAAACAATCCCCCTATTAGTCCGTTATATCAAGGGCTTCCTGTATATACGTAGAAAATATGTACTGTACGTATATAGTGTGTATGTATGTATGCATGTATGTCTGTCTGTGAGTGTGTGTGTATAAAAGAAAGATTAAGTAAAAAAAATTCATTAGCATTTATGTACGTACTAATAAAAATAGCAATGGCTGATTCCAAATATCCCTGCGATGTCTTGGCACAACACAATTAAATATTTCATTTCATACATCCTAGCAAATATATACAGCAGTATGAGAAAAGATTTGCATTCTGGGGAGATATGAATATCAAGGAGAAGCATCTGCTAACAGATGGCTAGTGAAGAATTTGTACTTGAAAATGATGGTACTAGCCACTCAAGCCATGCACACTAAACTTTACATACACTTTCTTGAAGAACCATCTTGTGAATCTCATACTATATGACAGTAAGTTATGAAATCGCAATAACACGATTGCAAACAAATCACAGAACGGGTGAGGTTTGAACCCATGGTAAGTAAGTCTTAAAACTTTCAGACAAACGTACTGGCCCATGAGTTTTAGGACTCACTTGCCATGGGTTCAAACCCCACCTGTGCCATGGTATGACAAAGTGATGTATAAAGTAACAAAAAACCTACACAAATGTAAACAGTAACATGAATATAACTGATAGTTTACTTATCTACATTCAATAAGCTGTCTCCATCATTAAAAATTTTACAATGTAAAGAAATTTTTCCCATACACTTTGATCATTGCATATCTCACCTCAGATAGAAAAATTAAGTTAGCTAGCTTCTTGATTAGGTTCAGTAAAATGACTTCAGCAACATTTAGCCCCTCCCTCCATGAACAACAATGTCCATAATGATGGGCCTCAGGTTCCTCAATATAACAAAATTATGGCACAAACCTGCCTGTAATTATGACATCATTACAAGTTTTAAAATTTCTAACTTGAAAATAGTGACATAGTATATGGGACAATAATAATGACAATCATCTAACACCAATTTTTTTTTTTTTTGCAAAAAATAAGTTAAAATAATTACACAAAAATCAAAATGACATTAGTTTAAATTTAATGTAGAGCTCTACTCTAAACACCTCGTATTATTTATATCTCAAAATGATTATCCAATTCAATTTTATTATCCGGGTGGGTGGGTATGTAAATGTTTAAAGCGGCAGAACTATGCTCATCACAGCTTTTCGTCTTCCATATATGTAGTATGTATTTGTGAAACTGTAAACATTTTTAAAGTTTCCAACACTTGAAGCCTGTGCCACCTTGTCTTTGATCCCATTCCAGCTATCTATCACTCAATTTGCTAAGAAATATTTTCTTGTGTTCTTTCTAATCTATGGTTTCCTGATTGTCTTCATGAAGGTGTCAAGAAATCTAACTTATTAATTTTCCCGTATCTTTGTATAAACTCATGTACTTCTCTTTCCTCACGTTGACATTTGTACTGAATTATTTAAATACATATTACTATACGTACCTGTTAATTTTTTTATATTAATATCATAACTTAAAAATTTTCACATGAACTATGTAATTTAAAAGTATCAATTTTAGTTCTAATCTGCCTGAAATATTGTGCATAACAATGGGGGTTTCAAAAAATAAAAGAGGCAAAATCTAACAAAATATTACAGTAGGGCCCCGCTTTTCGGCGATTCGCCTTTCGGCGTTCCGTTCATACGGCGAGTTCAAATTATGACCAAAACTTTTGTATACAACGAGCGTCTTTCAGATACGGTGCGAGCCACCCGGTTTGTTTACATTTTCCGTGAGCACATCTCTCTATTATGTAATAATCACTCTTGGGCACATTAAATGTCCAATTTTACTTCAATATAGACATTTTCATTAATCCATCTATGATATTTTCTTCAAAATTATATAAGAAACATGTTACATAGCATATAAACATGCTGTTTATATGCTATGTAGGTGTGGTTGCCGGGCGAAGGGAAAACATTACGTAATACTAATAATAATCACTCTTGGGCACATTAAATGTCTTATTTTACGTTAATATACACATTTTCATTAATCCATCTATAATATTTTCTTCAAAATTATATAAGAAACACATTACAAAGCATATAAACATGCTGTTTATATGCTATGGTGTTGCCGGGCGGAGGGAAAACATTACGTAATACTACTAATAATAATCACTTGGGCACATTAAATGTCTTACAGTAGAACGTCATTTAGCACGATAGTTACGTTCCTGAAAAAGTCGTGTTAGATAATTTCGTCTTAAATAATTAACAGAACTTATGGGAAAAATAGGGTTACGTGTTTGAGAGTCCCCAAAAAGCCAAACAAGTTTTTTTAGACCAACATATCTTGCAAAAATTGAAGGCGAATATGTAATTTTAGTTCATTGTCATGATCTATTACTGCTTAAGACTACAAATGCAATAGAAATAATAGTATTTCTTACCTTAAATTGTGGGTAATGATGTTTGTGGATGGTAGTGAAGAGTGGATATGGATGGTGTGGCCCTACTGAGCTGAGGTGGATATGTAATTGTAGTGCATTGTCATGATCTATTACTGCTTAAGACTACAAATGCAATAGAAATAATAGTATTTCTTACCTTAAATTGTGGGTAATGATGTTTGTGGATGGTAGTGAAGAGTGGATATGGATGGTGTGGCCCTACTGGGCTGAGGTGGATAGTAGAAGTTCTTGAACTGAAGTCGATGGTTGAACTGAGTGTCTAACTTTAAGTCAGTCAAGCCATTCAGTAAGTCAGTCAAGCCATTCAGTAAGTCAGTCAAGCCATTCAGTAGGTCAGTCAAGTCATTCAGTAGGTCAGTCAAGTCATTCAGTAAGTCAGTAAAGTCATTCAGTAAGTCAGTCAAGTCATTCAGTAAGTCAGTCAAGTCATTCAGTAAGTCAGTCAAGTCATTCAGTAAGTCAGTCAAGTCATTCAGTAAGTCAGTCAAGTCATTCAGTAAGTCAGTCAAGTTATTCAGTAAGTCAGTCAAGTCATTCAGTAGGTCAGTCAAGTCATTCAGTAAGTCAGTAAAGTCATTCAGTAAGTCAGTAAAGTCATTCAGTAAGTCAGTCAAGTCATTCAGTAAGTCAGTCAAGTCATTCAGTAAGTCAGTCAAGTCATTCAGTAAGTCAGTCAAGTCATTCAGTAAGTCAGTCAAGTCATTCAGTAAGTCAGTCAAGTCATTCAGTAAGTCAGTCAAGTCATTCAGTAAGTCAGTCAAGTCATTCAGTAAGTCAGTCAAGTCATTCAGTAAGTCAGTCAAGTCATTCAGTAGGTCAGTCAAGTCATTCAATAAGTCAGTCAAGTCATTCAGTAAGTCAGTCAAGTCATTCAGTAAGTCAGTCAAGTCATTCAGTAAGTCAGTCAAGTCATTCAGTAAGTCAGTCAAGTCATTCAGTAAGTCAGTCAAGTCATTCAGTAAGTCAGTCAAGTCATTCAGTAAGTCAGTCAAGTCAGTCAAGTCATTCAGTAAGTCAGTCAAGTCATTCAGTAAGTCAGTCAAGTCATTCAGTAAGTCAGTCAAGTCATTCAGTAAGTCAGTCAAGTCACTCAGTCAGTCATTCAGTCAGTCAAGTCAGTCAGTCAGTCAAGTCAGTCAGTCACACAAACTTATGTTTACATCTTTTTATGTGTACAAAGTAACACTTCATTACGGCTACGGGTTATGTCTTGTCTAATATCTTTGTTTTCTTCGTTAATTTAAGATCAAAACACAATTCACTCTTATTTTATTCTTCACAAACACAGCTGGCTTGTAGCCAGGACTTATTGACGCGTATGAAATACGTACGAATGCTGGGATGGTGGGGTCCGTGGTGGGTGGGTAAGGCGGGTGGTGTCTGCTGAACCACAACAACAGTAGTAGTAACAAGACTGCTTGTGAGAATGGTTACTTGTTTTTCCTTCCCACAAACTGTAAGTAAGTTTATTCAGGTATACACAGATACAGTTACGAAGATTATCATACATGGCAGCATATGTGTAGAGAACCTAGGATAACCCAAAAAAGTCAGAGTGACAGTATTTCCATTGACTGACTTGGGTTATCCTAGGTTCTCTACACATATGCTGCTATGTATGATCATGTATATAACTGTACTCACCTAATTGTGGTTGCAGGGGTCGAGACTCAGCTCCTGGCCCCATGTATCTGAATAAACTTAGTTTGCAGGAAGGAAAAACAACAAATTCCCTTTTCCTCAAAGCATGAGGATTCTTAGGCAGTAAATAACCATGCGCTCAAAATTTTTCCCCTCCTGCCGAACCGTGTAATATCATCTTTACGTCGTGTAAGATGATAATGTGTCGCAAATCTTAAATCGTGCAATACCGGTAACGTGCAACATAATCTCGTGCTAAATGACGTTCTACTGTATTTTACGTTAATATAGACATTTTCATTAATTCATCTATGATATTTTCTTCAAAATTATTTAAAAAACACGTTACATAGCATATAAACATGATACATACACCCACAGAATAAAAATTGACAAATATGAGATTTGTTTACCAAGCGACTTTGTAGAAATGTCAGAAGAATTACGTTTTCTCTAGTCAAACATTGAGAGATAACTGTAGAAAAATATTCCTTTCATATGCCTTCACTCTATATATAGCTATTCACGACCCTTGTGGGTTTAGCGCTTCTTTTTTATTATGATAATAATAATAATACTATCATTACCTCTGAAAATAGTGTGTTGCATGAGAATGGGAGTGTTGCTGTTTGTTTATTTTGTACTAACTTGTACACAATGTAAGAGTATTTGTATTGTGAGGTAATTATTATTATTTGTGAAGTAATTATTATTATTATTTTGAGGTAAAAGTTTCACAAACTCTTACAAACGTATGTGAATGAACTAAAAGTGGACACGTATTAATGGCATTCATTTCGCCTGACCGAGTGATCACCCACTACCTGTTCAGTTTGTTTTTTTACCTTGTCTGAACTCCGTATCTCGTTCTCTCTCTCGTTTACTCTTTTGTTAACTAGTTGGCTCTCATTGACTATGGCGTCTAAGCTAAGTTGTGATAAAAAGAGGAATCGTAAGCCTCTTACTTTAAGTGCCAAGTTAGAAATGATTGAACTTGGTGAACTGACTTTTTTGGGTTATCCTAGGTACTCTATTCATATTCTGCTATGTATATATACCTCTGTAATCTGCAAATACCTTTGTAACTTGTCATGATTGTGACCATCTGAGTTCATTACCTTTGTAACTTGCTCAGCTATCAAACTTTGAGGTCCAGTCCCTGGACCCATTATGTACCTCTGTAATCTTTTGACTACCGCCCACAGGATGGGTATGGGGTGCATAATAAAGATATCAAACTAAACTGATAATCTATGTAACTGTATTTGTGTATACCTGAATAAACTTACTAACAAGGTATATGTTGATCACTGATATAGCCATCAAATACAGTTATATATAGCAGCATATGTGTAGATAACCCAGGATAACCCAAGAGTGTCAGCTAACACTCTTTCTAGGAGCTAATGCTGCTGGGGATTGCAAGTTAAAACCTATGATAATTTATCACTCAGAGAATCCTAGGGCCCTAAAGAACTATGCAAAAGATAGCCTCCCTGTTTATTATAAATCCAATTCGAAAGCTTGGATGACTACTGATCTTTTCATAAATTGGTTCACAGACTATTTTAAGCCTAAAGTTGAGACTTACTGCAAGGAAAAGAAAATTCCTTTTAATGTTTTACTTGTTTTAGACAATACCCTGCCACTCACCTCTCACACATCAATGTTAATACTTTAAGGTAAGTAATAAGTGTACTCTGTGTGTATCTTACTTTTTATTGTGTTTTTTAATGCCTAGTGCTATTGCTAACTTAATATAAGTTAGTGTAAGCTTGTTGTGTGGCATTTATATGCATTTAGAAGTGGAAAAAAATGGAGTTCTGCTTTTCGGCGATGTCTGCTTTAAGGCACTAGCCTGGAACCTAACCTGCTGTATAAGTGGGGCCCTACTGTATAATACTTTTGTAATTTTTTAGAAAAACTAATAATAATAAATAGATAATAATAATAATAATAATAATAATAATAATAATAATAATTACAAGAATTATACTCCAGGCCCAGACTCATTGAACTCCATGTTCATCAAGAACTGCAAGAAGCCCCTATCACGTGCTTTTAACATCCTATGGAGAGGGAGCATGGACACTGGGGTCGTCCCGCAGTTACTAAAAACAACAGACATAGCCCCACTCCACAAAGGGGGCAGTAAAGCAATAGCAAAGAACTACAGACCAATAGCGCTAACGTCCATATCATAAAAATCTTTGAAAGGGTTCTAAGAAGCAAGATCGCCACTCATCTAGATACCCATCAATTACACAACCCAGGGCAGCATGGGTTTAGAGCAGGTCGCTCCTGTCTGTCCCAACTACTAGACCACTATGACAAGGTCCTGGATGCTTTAGAAGACAAACAAAATGCAGATGTTATCTACACAGACTTTGCAAAAGCCTTTGACAAGTGTGACCATGGTGTAATAGCACACAAAATGCATGATAAAGGAATAACAGGAAAAGTGGGTAGATGGATCTATAATTTCCTAACAAGTAGAACACAAAGAGTAGTACATAGTCAACAGAGTAAAGTCTGAGGCGGCTATGGTGAAAAGCTCTGTTCCACAAGGCACAGTACTCGCTCCCATCCTGTTCCTCATCCTCATATCGGACATAGACAGGGATATAAGCCACAGTGCCGTGTCTTCCTTTGCAGATGACACCCGAATCTGCATGACAGTGTCCACCGTTGAAGACACTGCAAGACTCCAAGTAGACATAAACCAAATCTTTAAATGGGCTGCAGAAAATAATATGAAGTTCAATGATGAGAAATTTCAATTACTCAGATATGGAAAACGTGAAGAAATTAAAATTTCATCAGAGTACAAAACAAATTCCAACCACACAATAGAGCGAAAACGTATTGTCAAAGACCTGCGAGTGATCATGTCAGAGGATCTTACCTTCAAGGACCATAACACCGTAGCAATCGCATCTGCTAGAAAAATGACAGGATGGATGATGAGAACCTTCAAAACCAGGGATACCAAGCCCATGTAGACAGTTTTCAGGTCGCTTGTTCTATCTACGCTGGAATATTGCTGCACACTAACTGCACCTTTCAAGGCGGGTGAAATTGCTGACCTTGAAAATGTGCAGAGAACCTTCACCGCACGCATAAGTGCGATAAACCACCTCAACTACTGGGAACGCTTGAAGTTCCTAAACCTGTACTCTCTAGAACGCAGGCGGGAGAGATACATTATTATATACACATGGAAAATTCTCGAGGGCTTAGTACCAAACTTGCACACAAAAATCACTCCGTACGAAAGCAAAAGACTCGGCAGGCGATGTAACATTCCCCCAATGAAGAGCAGGGGTGCCACTAGCACGTTGAGGGACAACACAATAAGTGTGAGGGGCCCAAGATTGTTCAACTGCCTCCCAGCATACATCAGGGGGATTACCAACAAGCCCCTGGCTGTCTTCAAGCAGGCACTGGACAGGCACCTCAAGTCGGTACCTGATCAGCCGGGCTGTGGTTCGTACGTTGGAATTCGTGTGGCCAGCAGTAACAGCCTGGTTGATCAGGCTCTGGTCCAACAGTAGGCCTGGTCACAGACCGGGCCGCGGGGGCGTTTACCCCTGGAATTCTCTCCAGGTAGACTCCAGGTAGATACCTAACACCCAAACGGATTCGTTGAAAAAATAAGGTATCCGCGACCAGATTCATAAGTGGATGGGGGTTTTAGGTGGCCTTATCAAACAATAACTTAAGAGTGTACCTGGAGTATACCTGGAGAGAGTTCCAGGGGTCAATGCCCCTTTGGCCCAGTCTGTGACCAGGCCTCATGTTGGATCAGAGCCTGTTTTAAGGTTTAAGGTGAATGTGGTGCAGAGATTTAAAAGTTCATGTGTGTGCGAGCTTTCATCTGAGCTGCCTCCTGGTGTTATCTCTGCTACCACATTGTTTGCAATATTCTTCCATTTTAGGTGCCTTAGGTTGAAATCCCCTAGGAGCAAGATGTTGGGGCAGGAGCTGGAAGATTTTCCAGACAGTGGTCAATTTTCAGAAGCTGTTCCTGGAATTGTTGGGACGTTGTATCCGGAGGCTTGTATACAACTGTGATGACTAGGTTTTGATTCTCAATCTTTATTACTACTACTTCAACTACATCATTTGAGGCATTTAGTAGTTCTGAACATATAAGTGACTCTGTGATATACAGATCAACCCCCCCTTTTTGCCTGTTCACTCTGTCACATCTGTATAGGTTGTAGCCCGGGATCCATATTTCATTGTCCAAGTGATCTTTATGTGGTCTCTGAATGCCGCAAACATAGCATTTGATTCTGTAAGCAGTCCACGGATGTAAGGTATCTTGTTGTTTGTTGCTGGCTTTAGACCCTGTATATTTGCAAAGATGAATGTCGTTGGATTGGTGGTATGGGGGGTCTTTTTTCCTGGCACTAATATCTGTTGTGTTTGAGTGGAGGCCATTGACTGTGATTCCACTCCAGAAATGATTGCAGTTGGTGTACGATTTCTGTCATTTCCTGCCAGCTTTTTTTCCTTCCTGGCACTAAAAAACCTCTCTCTCCGTAGTGGCTGTGGCTACCCAGGTTTTGCCATGGTCTGGATGTTCTGTGCCGTCTTGTACCCTTTAGGTGGTATGCCTGGCAATATAAGTTATAGCACTGCCTTTCCTGAACTGATGAGTGGCACATTTCAGGGTGAAAAAGCTTACAGGATGGGAGGTTGCATTTTCCTGTTTTCATATGGGCACGGCATTTTCTGGGGTGATCATAATTGCATGTCCCATCTGTTTTCCCAGATATTCCATGCCTGCAGATACCAAGTGCATGATATTCACACAGGCCTGGTTTTCGTTTGCCCTGGTTTTTTGTGACTGTGTTCCCCATTGTATTCCCTATTGGTGGGTGTGTTCCTGTCTCGTTTCTATCTTCGGCAATAGTGCTAACAATGGAGCCTTCATCAGTTTCTGGTAATTTATCTTCAGTATTCAGCGTAGAATGACTAAATTAATACATAGCATTAGAAATCTTCCGTATGAAGAAAGATTGAAGACCTTAAAATTACATTCACTTGTAAGATGTAGAATGAGGGGAGACATGATCGAGGTATACAAGTGGAAAATGGGTATTAACAAAGGGGATATAAATAATGTCTTGAGGATATCTCATAAGAACATAAGAAAGGAGGAACACTGCAGCAGGCCTGTTGGCCCATACTAGGCAGGTCCTTCACAATCCGTCCCACTAACAGAACACTTGCTCAATCTAATTTTCAATGCTACCCAAGAAATAAGCTTTGATAATTCTATTTACTCATGTGCAAGTCCTACTCAAATCCAACCCCTCTCACTCATGAATTTATCCAACCTAAATTTGAAACTACCCAAGGTCCTAGCTTCAATAACCCTACTAGGCAGACTGTTCCACTCATCAACTACCCTATTTCCAAACCAATACTAGGACCTTGGGTAGTTTCAAATTTAGGTTGGATAAATTCATGAGTGAGAGGGGTTAGATTTGAGTGGGATTTGTGTTCTGTTAGTGGGACGGATTGTGAAGGACCTGCCTAGTATGGGCCAACAGGCCTGCTGCAGTGTTCCTCCTTTCTTATGTTCTTATGACTTGCATATGAAGTAAATAGAATTATCAAAGCTTATTTCTTGGGTAGCATTGAAAATTAGGTAGAGCAAATATTCTGTTAGTGGGATGGATTGTGAAGGACGTGCCTAGTATGGGCCAACAGGCCTGCTGCAGTGTTCCTCCTTTCTTATGTTCTTATGTTCATTCCTAACCTTTGGACATTCCTATCCCTCACTCATTCCTAACCTTTGCACATTCCTATCCCTCACTCATTCCTAACCTTTACACATTCCTATCCCTCACTCATTCCTAACCTTCACATATCCCTATCCCTCACTCATTCCTAACCTTCACACATCCCTATCCCTCACTCATTCCTAACCTTTGCACTCCAATACAACAGATACTAGTGCCAGGAAAAAAAGACATCCCCCATACCACCAATCCAACTATATTCATCTTTGCTAATATACAGGTCTAAAGCCAGCAACAAACAACAAGATACCTTACATTCGTGGACTACTTACAGAGTCAAATGCTATGTTTGCGGCTTTCACAGAGACCCACATAAGAGATCACTTGGACAATGAAATATGGATCCCGGGCTACAACCTATACAGGTGTGACAGAGTGAACAGGCAAAAAGGGGGGGTTGGCCTGTATATCACAGAGTCACTTATATGTTCAGAACTACTAAATGCCTCAAATGATGTAGTTGAAGTATTAGCAATAAAGGTCGAGAATCAAAACCTGGTCATCGTGGTTGTCTACAAGCCCCCGGATGCAACGTCCCAACAATTCCAGGAACAGCTTCTGAAAATTGACCACTGTCTGGAAAATCTTCCAGCTCCTGCCCCCAACATCTTGCTACTGGGGATTTCAACCTCAGGCACCTAAAATGGAGGAACATTGCAAACAATGTGGTAGCAGAGATAACACCAGGAGGCAGCTCAGATGAAAATTCACACATGCATGAACTTTTAAATCTCTGCACCAAGTTCATCTTAAACCAGCATATAGTAGAGCCCACAAGATTAGAGAATACGCTGGACCTCATCTTCACCAACAATGATGATCTGATACGAAATGTCATCATATCAAAACAATATACTCAGATCACAACATAATAGAGGTCCAGACATGCATGCGGGGAGCCCCAGATCAACAAAATGTGATCAGCCATGAGGGAGCCTTCTCCAAATTCAACTTCAAAAACAAAAACATAAGGTGGGACCAAGTAAACCAAGTCCTAAATGATATAAACTGGGAAGATTGCCTAAGCATCACAGATCCTAACCTATGTCTAGACCAAATTAACTCTGTGGCACTAGAGGTTTGCTCAAGGCAAATTCCCTTAAGGAAAAGGAGGAGAAGATGCAAACTAGAAAGAGGAAGGCACTCTCTATACAGGCGAAGGCAAAGAATAACGGAGCGGCTACAGGAGGCCAATATATCTGAAATACGTAGGGAGACACTAGTCATAGAAATAGTAAACATCGAATTAAAACTAAAGGAATCCTACAGGAATCAAGAAACGAGGGAAGAACAAAAAGCTATAAATGAAATTGAAAAAAACCCAAAGTATTTCTTTTCTTATGCAAAATCAAAGTCGAGAACAACATCCCCTGGCTGTCTTCAAGCAGGCACTGGACAGGCACCTAAAGTCGGTACCTGACCAGCCAGGCTGTGGTTCGTACGTTGGACTGCGTGCGGCCAGCAGTAACAGCCTGGTTGATCAGGCTCTGGTCCAACATGAGGCCTGGTCACAGACCGGGTAATGGGGGCATTGACCCCTGGAATTCTCTCCAGGTAAACTCCAGGTAAATTCCTATCCCTCACTCATTCCTAACCTTTGCACATTCCTATCCCTCACTCATTCCTAACCTTCACACATCCCTATCCCTCACTCATTCCTAACCTTCACACATCCCTATCCCTCACTCATTCCTAACCTTTGCACATTCCTATCCCTCACTCATTCCTAACCTTTGCACATTCCTATCCCTCACTCATTCCTAACCTTTGCACATTCCTACGTTTGCACATCTATTCGTGCAGCACTGTTACGACATAGGTTCAGTACTTAACACTGGACTTGTAAGTGTCACGGAATCCTATTTTTAGTAAGAGAGAGGTAAAAGTGTATAAACTAAGGGAGGAGGAAGTTAGGGTGAGATATAAGCAACTATTGGCAGAAAGGTGGGCTAGTGCAAGTAGGAGTAGTGGGGGGGTTGAAGAGAGTTGGGATAGTTTTAAAAATGCAGTAGTAGAATGTGGGGCAGAAGTTTGTGGCTATAGGAGGGTGGGTGCAGGAGGAAAGAGGAGTGAGTGGTGGAATGAAGAAGTAAAGGGTGTGATAAAAGAGAAAAAGGTAGCTTATGAGAGGTTTTTACAAAACAGAAGTGTTAATAGAAGAGCAGAGTATATGGAAAGTAAAAGAAAGGTGAAGAGAGTGGTGAGAGAGTGCAAAAGAAGAGCGGATGAAAGAATGGGAGAGGCTCTGTCAAGAAATTTTGCTGAAAACAAGAAAAAATTTTGGAGTGAGATAAACAAGGTAAGAAAGCCTAGGGAACGAATGGATTTGTCAGTTAAAAACAGAGTAGGGGAGTTAGTAGATGGGGAGCTGGAGGTATTGGGTAGATGGCGGGAATATTTTGAGGAACTTTTAAATGTCGATGAAAAGAGGGAGGCGGTAATTTCATGTACTGGCCAGGGAGGTACAACATCGTTTAGGAGTGAAGAAGAGCAGGATGTGAGTGTGGGGGAGGTGCGTGAGGCATTACGTAGAATGAAAGGGGTAAAGCAGCTGGAATTGACGGAATCATGACAGAAATGTTAAAAGGAGGGGGGGATATAGTGCTGGAGTGGTTGGTATTTTTGTTTAATAAATGTATGAAAGAGGGAAGGTACCTAGGGATTGGCAGAGAGCATGTATAGTTCCTTTATATAAAGGGAAGGGGGATAAAAGAGAGTGTAAAAATTATAGGGGAATAAGTTTACTGAGTATACCAGGTAAAGTGTATGGCAGGGTTATTATTGAAAGAATTAGAGGTAAGACAGAGAGTAGGATTGCAGATGAGCAAGGAGGCTTTAGAGTGGGTAGGGGATGTGTAGATCAAGTGTTTACAGTGAAGCATATATGTGAACAGTATTTAGATAAAGGTAGAGAAGTTTTTATTGCATTTATGGATTTAGAAAAGGCATATGATAGAGTGGATAGGGGAGCAATGTGGCAAATGTTGCAAGTGTATGGAATAGGTAGTAAGTTACTGAAGGCTGTAAAGAGTTTTTATGAGGATAGTGAGGCGCAGGTTAGGGTGTGTAGGAGAGAGGGAGATTATTTCCGGTAAAAGTAGGTCTTAGACAGGGATGTGTAATGTCACCATGGTTGTTTAATATATTTATAGATGGGGTTGTAAAAGAAGTAAATGCTAGGGTGTTGGGGAGAGGGGTGGGATTAAATTATGGAGAATTAAATGCAAAATGGGAGTTGACACAGTTACTTTTTGCTGATGATACTGTGCTTATGGGAGATTCTAAAGAAAAGTTGCAAAGGTTAGTGGACGAGTTTGGGAGAGTGTGTAAAGGTAGAAAGTTAAAAGTGAACATAGATAAGAGTAAGGTGATGAGGGTATCAAATGATTTAAATAAAGAAAAATTGGATATCACATTGGAGAGAGGGATTATGGAAGAAGTAAATGTTTTCAGATATTTGGGAGTTGACGTGTCAGCGGATGGGTTTATGAAGGATGAGGTTAACCATAGAATTGATGAAGGAAAAAAGGTGAGTGGTGCACTGAGGTATCTGTGGAGACAAAAAACGTTATCCATGGAGGCAAAGAAGGGAATGTACGAAAGTATAGTGGTACCAACACTCTTATATGGGTGTGAAGCATGGGTTGCAAATGCTGCAGCGAGGAGGAGGCTGGAGGCAGTGGAGATGTCCTGTCTAAGGGCAATGTGTGGTGTAAATATTATGCAGAAAATTCGGAATGTGGAAATTAGGAGAAGGTGTGGAGTTACTAAAAGTATTTGTCAGAGGGCTGAAGAAGGGTTGTTGAGGTGGTTTGGTCATTTAGAGAGAATGGATCAAAGTAGAATGACTTGGAGAGCGTATAAATCTGTAGGGGAAGGAAGGCGGGGTAGGGGTCGTCCTAGAAAAGGTTGGAGGGAAGGGGTAAAGGAGGTTTTGTGGGCAAGGGGCTTGGACTTCCAGCAAGCATGTGTGAGCGTGTTAGATAGGAGTGAATGGAGACGAATGGTTTTTGGGACATGACGATCTGTTGGAGTGTGAGCAGGGTAACATTTTGTGAAGGGATTCAGGGAAACCAGTTAATTGATTTAGTTGGACTTGAGTCCTGGAAATGGGAAGTACAATGCCTGCACTTTAAAGGAGGGGTCTGAGATAGTGACAGCTGGGAGGGAAGTGCGCTATAGTACAGTGGATAGCACACTGGCTTGCCTTACTAGGCTTGAACTCCAACCCCTTTTTTCTTTTCTCAGCTGTCGTATCTGAGCTCCTCTGCAAAGACAGTGATTATGTATGAGTGTGGTGAAAGTGTTGAATGATGATGAAAGTATTTTCTTTTTGGGGATTTTCTTTCTTTTTGGGTCACCCTGCCTCGGTGGGAGACGGCCGACTTGTTGAAAAAAAAAAAAAAAAAAAAAAAATTGTTGTGTAATTATTTATTTTCCACTGGCTGTAGCATATACTGTACAATTACTCATTTGTGATTAAGGTATCTCTTTTGTGTGGATTTGCCTGCCTCTTTGTCCATGACAATGTACAAAAATACAAGACTTTGTAGTTACAGTCAACAATGAATAAAACTGAGTTTATGTACGGCTACATAATACTACATAGTAATATGAAAGTACTATTATACTTTTTCTTTTTTGCAAAGTACATTTTGCATTACTGGTATCTATCGAGACAGTCAAAACATGCTGGTTTCTAGTACATGCTGTGGTATGACAGTCAGCAAGGAGCATAGGGGCATTGTGTTGATTATACTATAAAATACATTATTCCTTAAAAAGTTCACATATACCACAAACAAATTACAGTGAAAATTGTTGGCATTCAAAGTTACAAACACACAGATGTCACTACTGGGAATTTCAGGATGAAAAAATGTAGTCTACCTGGAGTCTACCTGGAGAGAATTCCAGGGGTCAACACCCCCGCGGCCCGGTCCGTGACCAGGCCTCCTGTTGGACCAGAGCCTGATCAACCAGGCTGTTACTGCTGGCCGCACGCAGTCCAACGTACGAACCACAGCCCGGCTGATCAGGTACCGACTTGAGGTGCCTGTCCAGTGCCTGCTTGAAGACAGCCAGGGGCTTGTTGGTAATCCCCCTGATGTATGCTGGGAGGCAGTTGAACAATCTTGGGCCCCTGACACTTATAGTTGCTATAATTTAAATCCAAATATCTACAAAAACCTCTCACAGTTATAAACATCTATAGATTACCACAGTCAAACATTCAGCAATTTAGTGAAAAATTAGGAAGTATGATTACTGATGCACACATGAACAAAGACCACTTAATCCTCACAGGCGACTTCAATATAAACCTCCTACAAGATCAGGACCCACTAGTAACTGAATTCACAAACACTATGAGCAACTGCTTGCTGCTCCCGACAATAACAAAACCTACGAGAATCTCTGAGACCTGTGCCTCTCTATTAGACCATATCTGGACTAACACCATATCCCCATTAAAATCAGGCATAATCAGACAATACCACTGACCACTACCCGACCTTTCTCATAACAAATCTCGGAAAATTACCACTAGAGACTACTAAAGTTACCTTCAGACTACATAATGAGACAGCTATAAATAGCTTTATAACAGCTATGACAAACATTGACTGGCAAACAGAAATAGACAACTTCCCAGATACTGACTTATGTATTAATAATTTTCTTAAAAAGACCCAATACCTCTATAATAAGCACTGCCCTAAAAAAACTAAACAAATCACAACTAAAAGACTAAATAGTCCCTGGCTAACCCCCAGCATACTCAAGTCCATTAATATAAAGCACCTATATGAAAAACAGTACAGAATGGGACAAATATCAAGAGAACAAACAAAACGCTACTCATCAAACCTAACGAGTCTGATAAGAAGGTCAAAAAAACTGTACTATGAGAACAGATTACATAAATTAAAAGGTGATATAAAAAAGACCTGGAAAACCCTATCTGAAATTCTAGGACCAAAAAAGATATCCACAAACAGAACAATCAAACTAACAAAACCAGATGAACCCTTACTCCCACCTATTGAAACAGCAAACAAACTCAATGATTTCTTCTCCACCATAGGTAAAAAGCTGGCAAGCAAAATCCCAAGTTCTAATACTCCACCTAACGACTATCTCACTGGCACCTATCCGAACACACTATTCCTAGCCCCAACCAACCCAATAGAAGTTTCACTTATAATCAACACATTAAAAAACAAAGCAGGTGACCTAAATAACTTACCACCTTATATATACAAAAAAGCCTCTCAAGTTCTCTCACCAATTATTGCAACACTTTTTAACAAATCCATTGAATCCTCTACGTTCCCATCAATACTCAAAATAGCGAGGGTCACCCCAATACATAAGGGAGGAGATCAAGCAGACCTGAATAACTACAGGCCGATATCTAACTTACCCCTTCTCTCCAAAATCTTTGAAAAATTAATTCATAGACAAATATATTCCTACCTCACCTCCAACAACGTACTCAACCACTGTCAATTTGGATTCAGGCCTAATAAAAATACAAATGATGCCATTATACACATGTTAGAAATCATTTACACTGCTCTTGAGAAAAAAGAAATCCCAGTGGGAATCTTCATTGATTTACGTAAAGCTTTTGATACAGTTGACCATGATCTGTTACACTTAAAATTATCGCACTATGGTATAAGAGGACACTCCCTAAACTACCTAAAATCATACCTTAGCAACAGAAACCAATATGTGTACACAAATGGAGCTAGCTCCACCACGCAAACTATTACCGTAGGTGTCCCACAGGGAAGTGTTCTTGGCCCACTACTCTTTCTCATTTACATTAACGACCTACCAAATGCATCTCAACTACTCAAACCCATACTTTTTGCAGATGACACTACATACGTTATCTCTCACCCAAGCCCAGACGCACTAGCCAACACTGCAAATACTGAATTGCAGAAAATATCTACCAGGTGATGACCAACAAACTTACTCTCAATATTGATATAACCTATTTTATCCAGTTTGGGAACAGAGCTACAAACGCACCATTTAACATAACGATAAACGGGTCCCCTATCGCAAAACTCACAGAGGGAAAATTCTTAGGAATCCATCTTGACAGTGGCCTCAAATTTCAGACACATATACAACAAATCTCCAAGAAAGTCTCAAAGACCGTGGGAATACTATCCAAGATACGGTACTATGTTCCACAACCAGCTCTCCTTACCCTATATCACTCACTCATTTACCCCTACCTCACCTATGGAATCTGCGCATGGGGCTCTACATCAATAACTCATCTCAGACCACTAATAACTCAACAAAAGGCAGCAGTTAGAATGATAACAAATTCTCACTCCAGGCAACATACTCCACCAATATTCAAAAACCTAAACTTACTCACCATACAAGACATCCATACTTTTTACTGTGCAAATATTAACCCACCACTCAAACTTCTCCTTACTAATTTTAACAGGACACATGACCATAACACTAGACACAGATCACTCCTCGATGTTCCCCGTGTCCATCTAACACTATGTAAAAACTCAATGCATATAAAAGGCACAAAATTTGGAATTCATTACCTATCATTGCCAAAGAAACCCTACCTGTACCCCAATTCAAAACAATGCTAAAAAACCACCTTCTCACCCAAAGCTAATTGCTCCATATCAAACATTCCCAGCAAAGTAGAATAATCACTTAACGTAAAACCTGACTAATCAATTCAATGTAATGTATGAATGAAAGAATGAATGTAAAACCTGTTATGAATAATACATACTTAGCTAGTTATTCCCACAACACTTACATTATAATGACCACGTAAACTAACTGCAATGCAATTAATTGTTTTAAATTGTTA
Source organism: Cherax destructor (assembly GCA_009830355.1). NCBI lineage: Eukaryota > Metazoa > Arthropoda > Malacostraca > Decapoda > Parastacidae > Cherax > Cherax destructor. The sequence continues at coordinate 24,930 of WNWK01024804.1, forward strand.
TCTCACTCAATTAGTTGCATTGCTACAATAAATTGCTACAATTAATTGATATGTTCAACTTATATTTAAACTTTATAACTTAGATATGCAACTTTACTTATTTTATAAATTATCAACCATAACTTTTTATTATTTTATTATTATTATTGCTTTAATTTGTTTTATCTGATCTAATTAATTTTATAATGAAGACAAAAGTACAAAACTGTTTAAAAAATGTCATGTCTAAACTATGTTCAAATTTCATAGCTTAAATACTCACCTTTACTCATTGTATACTATCTACAAAAATTCTTACAATTTAGTTTTAAGTTAATTTTAAGTCTGCCCAAAATGCCCTGCATACTAGGGGCTTTTGGCATGTACACCTCATGTAATCTCAATAACCAAATGTAATTCTTTGTATCACGTCCAAATAAAAATATTATTATTATTATTATTATTATTATTATTATAAAGAAATTTGTTTTTCTGCAAGGTTTTTATGACAACCACATCAATAATTATCTAATTTTTACTTAATTGCTGAATAAACACCTTACATAATTCATTGCTAAAATTAATGAGAGTAAGTATTATTCATTAAAATTCCACAGTGTTTACTTCAAGAATTAATGAAAAAAAAATTCTCAACAGTAGGTTTTACTTGTAACTTTGACTTTTTATGGAATCTTTTCCTCAAAAAATTCCTATATCTGAATATAGGTGAGGATGAATACGTATGTTATATACTATACTGAATATCTGTATGGTAGTTTCCATTGAACATGGTATAAAATGAGTCTGACTTGAATCAGCCTTTTTCAAAAGTGGCAAAGAAATAAATCAGTATTGAATTACAGTCAATCAAACAATTTAAAAAATTCTTTAGAGAAAACATAAAATTAAAAAATGATAATGATTTTTGTATCATTTTCTGATATAAAAATAAAAAAATACATTATTGTATGACTATAGAAAAAGATGCATAGCAAAAGACCTTTTATTATTACGATGTTTTGCCATCAATAGTCATAAGAATAAAAGGCTTCCTTTTGCTATATGCGTGTTTTTTCTGTTACCTATTGACTCAGCCACACTAAATACATAACACATTATAAGTAACAAGTATAAAAGAATATAGCAGGAGTCCAAAATAAGAGAAAACAAAATATAATTACCGCTCTAAGTTATTGTTTGGGTGTTTGATAAGGCCACCTAAAACCCCCGTCCACTTATGAATCTGGTCGCGGATACCTTATTATTTTCAACGAATCTGTTTGGGTGTTAGGTATAGGTCACAGATTAAGAGAAGATATTCCAGAGAAATAGTCTTACTCCACATCTCTGATAACTATTAGGAGAAATCTAGTAAAATATTAAAAGGAAAACGGATTTAACTAGTTAGGTTAAAATAGGCTGGTACAGTGGACCCCCGAGTTTCGAAAGGTTCTTACTTCGTAAAATTCGTGTTTCGTAAGCTTTTTACGACTTCGAGAATCGTAAAACCGCTCGTGTTTCGTAACGTATTAGACCTGTCCGCCTGCTCCGCGCCTGCGCGGGACGCAGGACGCCGCCAGTGAAGCGTTGTTTACCATTGAGAGAACATTACCTAGCGCGCTCTTTCAAACATTCACACTACATTTGGTGTGTTTTTTGGTGATTTAGTGATTGTCACTGTGAAACAAGTCACCATGGGTCCAAAGAAGCTTCCTAGTGGCACCCCTGTGGTAAAGAAAGTGAGGAACACCATCGAACTGAAGAAAGAGATTATAGAAAAATATGAGAGTGGCGTACGTCTGAGTGATCTTGCCAGGATGTACAACAAAACCCCTTCTACTATCGGCTCTATCCTGGCAAAGAGAAATGAGATCAAGGAAGCTAATGTTGCAAAAGGGGTTGATATGTTAACGAAAAATAGATCGAAAACAGTGGATGAGGTTGAGAAGTTGTTGTTGGTGTGGATCCATGAAAAACAGAGAGCGGGTGATAGTGTTTCCATGGCGATAATTTGTGAAAAGGCAAGGAAGTTGCACGCAGATCTTGTCAAGACAATGCCTGCAACCAGTGGTGAGGCAAGTGATTTTAAAGCCAGCAAAGGCTGGTTTGACAGGTTTAAAAAACGTAGTGGCATACACAGTGTTGTGAGGCATGGTGAGGCAGCCAGCTCAGACAAACGTGCAGCTGCAAAATTTGTGCAGGAATTCCAGGGGTTCGTAGAGGCTGAACAATTCCTCCCCCAACAAGTGTTTAACTGTGATGAAACAGGCCTGTTTTGGAAGAAAATGCCCAACAGGACCTACATTACTCAGGAGGAAAAGGCACAGCCAGGACACAAGCCTATGAAAGACAGGCTAACTCTCATGTTTTGTTCTAATGCTAGTGGTGATTTTAAAGTGAAGCCTTTACTGGTGTATCACTATGAAAATCCCAGACCCTTCAAGAATCACAGTGTTAACAAGAATAATTTGTGTGTGCATTGGAAGGCTAACACCAAGGCATGGGTCACTACGGAGATTTTCAAGGAATGGGTGACTGGAGTGTTTGGCCCTACTGTGAAGAAATACCTCTTTGAAAAGAAATTGCCACTCAAGTGCCTCCTGATACTGGACAATGCTCCTGCTCACCCTCACAACTTGCAAGAGTGTTTGTCTGACAAGTTTAATTTCATCAGAGTGAAGTTCTTGCCTCCTAACACCACTCCTCTCCTCCAGCCCATGGACCAGCAGGTCATTTCCAACTTCAAGAAACTGTACACCAAAGCACTGTTTGAAAAGTGCTTTGAAGTGACCTCGGACACTGAGTTGACCCTAAGAGAGTTCTGGAAAGATCACTTCAACATTGTGCAATGCATACATACGCCTTATAGGTAAGGCTTGGGAGGGAGTGACTTCCAGGACTTTGAACTCTGCTTGGAGACCATTGTGGCCAGGTTGTGTCCAACAGAGGGATTTTGAAGGATTTGAGGCTGACCCTGACCTTGACCCTGACGACCCTGTGCCTGTTGTGGACTCTATTGTGGCATTGGGGAACAACCTGGGGTTGGAGGTGAGTGGTGAGGATGTGGAAGAGTTGGTGAAGGCCCACAGGGTAGAGCTAACAACTGAAGAGCTGCAAGAGCTTCATCTGGAACAGCAACAGACCACAGCTGAGGTTATTGCTTCAAAGGAGGAGGGTGAGAGACCGAAGGAGGTGCCCTCTTCAGTGCTTAAGGAGATGTGTACAAAGTGGAATGAGTTGCAGACATTTGTTGAAAGACACCACCCTGAGCAAGCTGAAATGAGCCTTCTGTGCAGCCACTTCAGTGACAGAGCCATGTCGCACTTAAGGAAAGTGTTGAAGGGTCGCCAGAAACAGAGGACTCTGGACAGCTACTTCACCAGGCAGGGGTCTAGTGACTCTCAAGCTGGTCCTAGTGGCATTAAAAGACCAAGAAGGGAAGTAACCCCAGAGAGGGCTTTGACACCTGAAGTCCTTTGGAGGATTCCCCTTCCAACCACTAACTCCCTGCCCCTTTCAGCAACTCTACCTTCCAGATGCCTGCAACTCTTCAATAAAGGTAAGTAAATGTATATATATATTTTTTGTTTTTAATTTAGTAGGTGAATATTTTTTTGTGGAACGGATTAATTGTATTTACATTATTTCTTATGGGAAATAATGGTTCGAATTTCGAAAACTTCGTGTTAAGTACTAGCTCCTGGAACGGATTAATTACGATACTCAGGGGTCCACTGTATAAGGTAGTTACATGGGTCATACATAAACAATCATTTAAATCTTAAATAATCATTATTTGTACAATTGACTGTAATCATACAATGTACAGGTATTATTTGTGCTATAATTATAAAAGGACCCCAATGGAAATAAGTTACTCTGTCTGACTTTTTTTTGGGTTATCCTAGGTCTTTACACATACGCTGCTATGTATAAGATAGATATAATAAGATTTCATTCAGAGTTTTAACCCCGGAGGGTTAGCCACCCAGGATAACTCAAGAAAGTCAATGGATCATCGAGGACTGTCAAGTCTTATTTCCATTGTGGTCCTCAATCTTGTCCCCCAGGATGCCACCCACACCAGTTAACTAACACCCAGGTACCTACTTCGTGAACAGGACTACAGGTGTAAGGAAACGCGTCGAAATGTTTCTACCTTCTCCGGGAATCTTCTTCTTCTTCGTTGGGTTTATCAGGGCCTCTGACAGCATACGCCGTATCGAGCTCTGCCGTCCAACGCTCGGAGAAGGAACCTCGACCAAAGTGGAAGGATGTTAGACTAATAACTGCGTATTATATGTCCTTAATGCGCCCTGAAGCCACAAGAATGTGAATGTACAGGCCAAT